>JABFQM010004118.1:0-10137 GCA_022816865.1 Zelostemma sp. ZL-2020
AGTTCATTTTTGCGTACTGTACGCATGCGCAGTACTGAGTCGCGTATGCAGTCGCCGAAATGCCTACTTTGACTACCGAATACGCGCATGGAAAAGCGAGTTAAACATGCTTGCGTTACATAAAATAAATTTTCTCTTCAAATGAAGCGATTCGGTTGTCAGCCCTGCTACTTCGTTCGGAAAAAAAGCCGATCTGAGCCGAGCTCTGCCGAACAGGTGCGACGTGAAAATAGCGAGTCTCAATTCCGCGTCTGTTCAACTTCAACCGACAACTGATTTCGGTCGTACGCTACTAAATAAATAAGTTCGAAAAGTCGTCCCTCGTTTTATGACACGTGGGAAATGCCGTTACATCGGTACACGCACGCGATACTCTGTCGGATCCCGAATTCGTTGGAGACGCGGGGTGCGGTCAACCTGGACGAGGCGAGGAAACAGCACATGGGTCTGGCCCAGCTTCTGCGTGACCTCGGTATCGATGTCATAGAGATGGGCTCCGACGAGTCCTCGCCGCTTTGCGTTTTCGTCGAAGACATCGCCGTCGTCAGCAATGGCATTGCCCTCATAACTCGACCTAATGAGCCTTCGCGATTAAATGAGGTGATGCTCTACTTTCGAAAGATATTAAACTTCATACTCGCATCCGCGATCTAATTTATCTGAGAACGATTGAAATTCAGTCGATTCGAATGTTCCTTTTATGAAATTGTCAATTTTAAGCATGGTTGTCTAGAAAAAGATTAATGTTGCTGATGAAATGGAATGAGATCATTTTTATTTTCGTTAATTATTGACGATGATTTCTAATTTTTCAGATCGAAACGATTAGGGCGATTTTGAAGAAAGAATTAGAGATGCCTCTTATCGAAATCGCTGATAAAAATGCTAGACTCGATGGTGGCGATGTATTATTTACAGGTAAAATGATAAAATATTCTTTTCAATTAGAATTTTTTGGTAATCGTCAACTCGATGTCAATTTCAGGTCGTGAATTCTTTATCGGACTTTCCCAGTTTACAAACGAAGCAGGTGCAAGAGCTGTCGCGGCAGCGTTTCCGGAATACCCTTGTGCGCCAATCAAGGTCGACAAAAACCTACGTTTTTCACATCAATTGGCGTGGTTTAATATAAACGATCGTAACGTCGAATGAATTTTGCAGGTCTCAGAATCTAAACGCTTGAAATCTTTGTTGTCAATGGCTGGACCGGATTTGATCTGCGTTGGGGCTGGCAAAGAAGCCCAAGAAGTGTTGAAGGTGAATCATCGCATCATACCAACAAATTAAATCTCAAACTTATTAACATTTTCAATTTGTAAACAGCGTATCGAAAGAGAAGCGACTTACAATTACCAGACCTTGACAGTCCCTGAGGATGAAGCAGCAAACGTGATTTACATAAATGGGACCCTGATTCATCGCGCGGAAGAAGAGATCCCGCTGTCAAGCAAAGTCTTCGACAATAAGGAGTTTATGACGAGGTCGCTTTGTATGTCGGAGCTGTCAAAAGTCAGCCCCGGTTTGTCTTCCTGTTGCCTCTTGGTGCGCAGACCACGGCACATTCGTAGTATCTAAGCAGAAGTTCTATTAGCATTTGAGAACGCAAAGTAGTATATTTAATATTAATATATTGAGGCAGAGAGATACAGAGTAATATATACCCCGCGCAAGGGTAAGAAAATGCGACGCGTTTAAGAAAAATATTTTATGAGCATATGTGTGCGCACACATATAAATCCTGTCTGTTTTAACGGCGCTCGTTGTCTTCAAGGCAAGCGTCTCGTTTCATAGATGTACTTGAATTATTAGAGTTTAATTCACTCCGAATGGTACTATCGACGGGCAAATTCTTGCATGGATACTAAGAGTCCTTACTAGTTTGGAAATTCCAGTTCCCTATAGTGTGTATTATAGCTGTAATATTTACTGTTTAGAAGTAGACCGCAGTTGTATCTTCAGAGGTCGAAGGTTTTTATGGGATTCGTTGAAAGAAATGTTTCAAGATTGGTTATTTCCATTTTTCCACGACTTATGTAAAGCACTATATCACTTTGAAAGCTCTTACTTCGATCATGTAAAAACCCTGGACGAAAAACTAAACCCTGATACCAACGTTCGCACAAATCGTCGAGTTTGTAATTTTTGTATCTCTGACTGAACATTTTACATATCTAAACGTTGCCTGGGTTCATTTTACAAGTGATTGTTCTTTTGCTTTTGCATCATGTTTTTACTAAAATTTGTAGTATTAATACTTGCCATTAATGAAAAGCCATTTTCATTTTGCTCGACTGGAAACTGGAACGAAAAAAATTCCAGTGAGCAGTTTTACAGAAACGTTTTTTCCTATTTGCAAAAAGTTCCTGCTGCGATAATTCTTGTTTGAAACTGAACTTTTTGATATTTTTATTGGCGTAGCTGCATGAATTGACTGCGAAATGTGTGTACGGTAGCGAATTTTGTAGTACTAGTCCGCGACATGTGTTCAAATGTCACTGAAACAAGATACATATCGTTGCCCTTGCAACGAGATACGAATTTACAAAAAAAATCGAGTTTTTACTTGATCGATGAACCAAACTTTTCCATAGTTTTTTATTCAGATCAAAAAAGTCCAATCATGCTGCTGGAATACAAAATTTTTATCGACAATTGCGAACTCTTATGCCATGTTTCAACCGGGGTTCGATAAACGGCTCGAACTTTCCAATTGAACGTTCTAAAACACTGTGATATTTTTAACTCGTTTCAAACAACTATGCCGTTTAAAATTGCAATAAAACTGACGCATTTACATGCTTTTATTTCATTTAAATCTGTTCTTCTGTACAAAGCCGTTGAAATAAACGAAATTGCTGTACTCTAAAATGGTCTTGAATACATACATCGTCAAAGGGACCCGATTTAAAATAATCGAAAATGTTTTTATTACAGGTATCTTATGTACAAGAGTACATTTTGTAACAAGTGCGGGTAAATGGATTTATTGGCGAATGGGACTAACTTCGCTCATACGGCAATTATATGAGACGACAAATCCATTTACCCTCACATGCTACAGACCATATTTTTCATAATAATGCACGGAAGGCGCAATTTTTGCCGTGACAAAATTCTCCGTGAAAAATGGCGCTTTTCGTGCATGAGTTACGAAAAATACTAATCATAATTCCCAATCTACAATATATGTAATACAAATCATATAATGTACGACGAACTCCAAGCTTTGGCATTAACCTGCCTCAAAATAGATTTCATAGCTCCAGACGAGCCCATGTCAAATGTTCGCGGAAACGCGTGTCCCGGGGGCCTCTCGTAAAGTTTGTGCAAAATCTGTTCCCACTTAACCGGGGAGATAACTTGTTTAATTAAACCCCTGGCGATACTGTTCGGGTCGCTGTAAGCTTTTGCATCGAAATTCGAATAAACTGGCACGACAGGTTTCTTTATAGTTATCGTTCTCAAGGCCTCTTTAAAAGGATGTACTGCGGGTTGCATGAGGTTTGTGTGAAAAGCTCCGGACCCCGGAATCCTCTTGATTCGACACAGCCCCATTTTCGGCCCATGCTTTTCAATGTATTTCAAAGCTTCCTCGGAGCCGGATAAAATTTTGCATTGCGTGTACAAGTAGATGCCGACTCTACAAAGAAAACAAACATTCGTATTTTAGTCTACTAACAATTTTTAGTTGTTACAATTACTTTACCTGCACAATGGTTCAGCAACGCCCACATTCATTGCCCAGTTTTCAGCGTCTTTACAAAGCTGCGCTAATTGTGCAGATGGGGCGCAGTATACCGACAGCATACCCTGGGGCGAAGAGTCGGAAGCGCTCTGCATCGCAGCTCCTCGAACTCCAACCAATCGTATAGCGGCTTCAAAACTAATGGCTCCGGTAAAAATTAAAGCTGTGATTTCACCAACGCTGAATCCTGCAACCGCGACGCAAGTGTCCACAGCTCTCGGTCGATCATCCTGCAATTTTTCAGCTGCTGCCAGGGATGTTAAAATCGTTGCTGGTTGATTGTTTTCCGTTCTATTCAAGACAGTCTGCGGTCCTCGTTCGCAAATGTCCTTGATGTCAAAACCCAGCGCTTCGTTCGCTATTTCGAACATTTCTTTTACACGAGGGTAACGCATGTACTCACAAATTTTTCCGACCTTCAAGGTACCTGGAGACGAGAAATTGTTAATATTCAAAGTATTTCCGTGGACGAATGTACTTGAAATTAAAAAATTACATGAAAATGAAAAATTTCCGGAGTCATTAACGTACCTTGTCCGGGGAATAAAAGAATTGACGTTTCTGTGGGTTCGATAGTTGGCTTCGTTTCCGGTTCTTCCTGGCCTGTGACCGCGGTCGCTGGGTACGGCAAAGTGACCCAATCCGAGTTTTTGGCATCGCTAAAACTGGCGGCGTCGTCCAAAAGTTTACTTATGTCACCCTCGGGAATGTCTTTCTTGCTCGAGGAATTTCTGTTCGCACTCGCGAGGACCAGGTTACGCCGGCTTGAGCGGAAGAGGTTTAAAACAACCCCGAATAAGGTTGTTTTTCGAAGCATATTCGTAAGGGAATAAGACTTCAAGCTATTGCTAATTACAAAATAATGTTCACGAAATAATATTTATGGGAACACCTATCGGAAACATAACGTTTTTCACTGCTTTTCATGAAACATTCTTGAAACGAAAGCACGTTTCTGAAACAGCCGCCATTTTTGTGAGGGTGACCACGTGACTCTCATTAGACGGGAGGGGGGGGGAGAGGGTGAGCGGCTGATTTAAAATTTTGTTCTTTCGTATAGAAATTTTACGAAAAATGATCTTGATAGAAACAGAAAAATGGAATTATAATTGCAAATTAATCTAGTTTATAATTTATAACAGGTTTTTCTATTTGTTTTTTTATTAATCTCGATCGAAAATGGCGGCATACGCACAAGTCAGCCGACCCGATTGTATTTATAACCTAGAAATTCTTATTCAAAACAAATTTTGTTGTTATTTTACGATACGATGCAGTGTTTCGAAAGGGCATTTTTACAATTGCGCATAGGAAATAGGCTTTTTCGAAAAAATCCTGCGTATCGAAGATATTACAGTTCGGAGCGAATTCCGGAAAACGCATCGGAAAATGAGGTAACGAATCCGGAAACCGGCGAAGAAAAGTTGAGCGGTTTTGCAAAAGCTTTCGAGAAGCACGAGACTTTGTTGAGTGAACGAGAAAAAAAGCCCGTGGACAACAGAACATTTGCGGCTTTGCTCCGGCATTCGAAATTCGTCGACGTGAGTTTTTCATAATTGTAATTTTTTATGTTTCAATCGTTTCATACTGTTTTTGCATTTTTTCAGCTTGGAGATCCCGAGGGGAAAATCGTGACCGGTAAAATTTTCCACGTCGTGGGATCGGATTTGTACATTGATTTTGGCTGGAAATTTCACTGCATTTGTTCCAAGCCTTTAAAAAACTCAGAGTGCGTTTTCATGCTTCACAAAAAGAGTCGCTTGAAACGTTTTTCAAAGCTTTTTTTAATCTTTTACAGTAATCGTTCATTTTAATGAAAAAACACGATCTTGTAACTGAATTGTTCATTTTGTTTCAGTGGCTACATCAGAGGTGCAGTTGTACGACTAAAAATTAAGGATTTGGAATTGTCGTCGAGGTTTCTGGGTGCGAAAACTGACCTCACTCTTCTGGAAGCAGACTGTACACTTCTAGGATTAATTTCCACGCCTTTCGGTTCACAAAAAGCTTATAAAGAAGGAAAAGACCTTAAAGTTGCTGAAAAAGTCTTTAAAGACATCAGCTCGATATTTAGCTAATAAGTCTATCAGATAACCAAATTATGAACAAACTTATGTAAAAAGTCAATAAAGATAAAGCGAAACAACAAATGTATTTCGACCATTTAATGTACGTGTGAAAAAATGTGTTCGTAATGTAATCAGATTTCAAATTTCCCGCTACTGCGGACCGCCATTTTAGTATTGGGTTTCACCATCGTCCCGAAAAACATTTGTATTCGGAAAAAATAGATTCGATGCTCGATTTCTCTCTCTCAACCTTGTATTGAGTCGAATTCATTTTTTTTCTAATAATACTACTCGCTATTAGTCACCGGAGACGTAAGTTCTAGCGTTCTGTGCTGTATCTTTTTTATCTTATCGTACTACCAAGTTGTAAAGCCCGACACTGCATTCAGCGTGCTTTTCATTGACGTATTCTGTCATTTCTTTGAATAGCGTTCGTCTCGATGTTGCAAATCTTCATTCAAATCGAATAATTTGCGAGTGAAATTTTGAAAGGTATATTTTCTTACTCTTACCATTTTTTATCGCAAATGTCAAATCTCGAGTGTTTGTTATCGTAAAAATGTAATCGATAATTTCATTTATTCCAAACTAACGGTACTAATTACCAGATAATTTGTTAAACTCTCGTTTAATTTGACTGATTCAAAATGAAAATGAGCCATTCATTTCAATTCGAAAACTGACAGTTTTCCATCTAGTTAAAATAAACGAGAGTTTCAAATGAATAAGAATTTTCTGTAACGCATTTTACGCTTTTCCAGGTTTCCGTTACGATGAAAAACCAATCCACTAAATTGAAAGACGGTTATAGAAATAACAAGTACGTCATTCGACTGCGAAATCGATGAAAACAAAGCTTGATTGTCCGGAGTTGACAAAGCCAGCTTAAAATGGCCAAACCTGTAAAAGCGATCAGCGACGGAAAGCCCGGAAATTTCGGGAGCTCGAAAAACGTGCCGAAATCCAAAAAGGAGATTTACTTGACTTTTCTGATTCCCATTGTTGTGCAATGCGCGATGTTCATCGCCAACTTTGCCCTGGATTTTGTTGTCGCCGTGCAACACTTTCGCGAGAAGAATCCCATTTGGGGTTGGTGCACCCTCGCCATAATGTATTGCCCGGCAATTGTTTACTTCGTCCTCACCGTCTCGAGACCAGATTGGTACATGACCGATGACGACAAGGCTACCAAAGGCACCGTGCATTGGTACCTGCGTCAATTTCTGCAGCTCGTTGCATTCCCATTGTTTGCGCTTTATAGGTAAAACCAAAATTCTGTATGTTTTATGACGTTTTTGTGAAATTTGTAAATTATAATTCTTTGATGTTTATTTTCGAAGGTATGCAGCCCAAATAGTGCTGACGGTAGAAGCTATTTTACTTACCGGAGAGGAGAGAACAAAGACTTTGAATATCGTTGTGGCGCCAGCAGCCATCGAATTATACTTCTTCCTTCAGGCTTGGTTTCAAGCGGCACCGCAAGCTGTGTTCCAGACTCATCTACTTTTTAGGGAGCAAACTATAACACGTACATTCCAATCGGGTAAATTGGCTGTTTCAATTTTAGCTGAATTGTTCGACATAAAAGAATGTAACAAAAATTACGTAAATTTATTTGTTCCAGAAATAGTTCAGGTGCTTTCCATGATTGTGTCGATTGCAATAATCGCAAAAATCACCGCGACTTTTCGGAGATACGAAAGTCAGCGAATCAATGGCAAAAAACTGCCATGGGCTATGTGGTACCAGAAATATAAAATTCAGGTATAGAACAATTCTCATTAAGATTTAGTATTGAATACAACTTTTGACATTTTTTTTGTTATTTAGGAGGTGCAAAACGTGGAAGAGGAACAACCTTTACGCGCTGTTACTACAAATACTTCGTCGGAAAATGTTTTGCTGATTGAGAATCAGGAAGCTCCGAGCAAAGAACTGGGGAAGCGCATCGTTCTACAGAGACAAGACTCAGAAACGCCACCTTTGCCACCAAAAAATGCTCAAGTTATACCGCCCCCAATGCCTCTCAGGTTTAGCAAAAACAAGATAATGAAATTGAAATTTTATCTGCTTGATAACTTTTCTAATTCCAACATTCGGCATTTTCAGAAATATAACGACGATAAAGCCTTTAACGGTCCCTGACATGCCAGCACCACCGCGACCGGATTCAATCGCGGACCCTGAGAACCCGGAAAACGTCGTATCCGAAACAGAAAAAGCTGAAGAAAATTCCTCGCAATCGAAAAGTACACTCAGACTGCCGCAGCGAACTTCGACCCAAGGACTCGGTCGCCGAGAGGACGACAAGCTCGCCATTGTTGCCTTCTTTTTCTGGTGGTTCTTCTTCATTTTCGCCCGAGTTTTGTCCATCGCCGTTTTCTTCAGATTTTTCCCAATTTATTTGGCCGGTGTTCTGGGCGTACATTATGTTTTTATGATCGCTTACCTTTTCTTCCATTCCAAGTATTTCGACTTTGCAAGTTTTTTCCTGAATCTGTGGCTCGGCCTTGTCTACATTTTCTGTATCATCGAATACAGAATAAAATTCCAGCACACTGGTAAATGGCTCGTCGTGTATTACTCGTTAGTGCTAATTGAAAACTCCGGAATGAGTCTTATATGGTACTACATCGCAGATTGGAGAAACGCGAGCACGTTTTTAACAGTTGTCACGTTCAAGTACATTTTTTACGCGATTTTTGCCAGCATGACAATTTGCATCATTTCTATGCTGATTTATTATTTTGTACTGAAACCCAGAAGAAGAAAGATCTATGTCACTTGAACAAATACGCCGAGAAAGCAATCAAAATTGTTTCGACTGCAATGCAAATCGTAAAATATAGGAACTGCGATTCCAAATCGTAACTATTGCTACGCATGAATGAAGATTTAATCTTAATGAGTGCACTAATTTTGTCGATAAATTAATGTGATTCTGTATTTTCGACCGTAATTATTGTTTGCAATATTCTTTTGTTTTATTTATTTGCTTTTAGATGTTTCGAATTCTACAATTTCTAATTGTAGATCTTTGCAATATATCATATCAGTTATATTTTTCTCAGTGTATGTATGTAGTTTTTTAATATTGACGAATGCAATATTTTGAATTTTATAAAGGGAGCGATGAATCACGTGAAAATGTTCAATGCTGTATTTAGCTTTGCATGATATTTATTGTTTCAACGAAAACAAAGTTACTTAGATTTTGTTAAATAATTTTTCATGAGCATATAATAATTCTTGTAATAGAATATGCAACAATTGAGTATTGATCAATTACAAATAAATATAAGTTTTGTATTAAGTAGGAAGTAACAAAGTTGTACCTTAACAAACAGTTTTTTTTTAAATTATTATTTCTAAGTTTACATATTTATGAATTTTAAAATATTATTTTACTTTTTGAAAAGATTTGTAATTGTTTGAAAAAAAAATGTTTGGAAAAGTATGAAAAAATATGAATACAGAAGAAATGATGAGTATTTTTTCTGCTTAATTTTATTAAGTGTTGTATTATGTTCTTCACATGCTTGTTAAAAATTGTCGACGACTAACTTGATAACCTTTTATTTACAATGTAAATTTTATATGCATGAATCTTTAATCACAAAATTGAATAAAATATTGAAAAATCAGTTTCATTGTTGTTTCGAATATACATTTTTGTACCTATTTTCAGCATTTTAGTTTTGAATTTTTATCTCGAAAAATAAGGATGAAAACGAAAAATTGTAGAGCAAACAAATATTGATATTTACGTTCTCTATAACTTATCACTTTTAATTTATCCCAAAATTCTACTCGTTGAACAACACTTGTACCCTTTTTCAAGCACTTGTCCCTTATTGTATCCGGACCCTTAATTACAGTTTCTGAAGTATCATGAAATTCGTTTTCTAAATAAAATATTGGTTTTTTCGAAGTGACTTTACACACGTGGTGGCCCTTTGTCATACATATATAAATTTCAATTAATAAAATACACTGGCGGTAAGAGCTTAAATAATTCTTTGGTAGAATTTTTGACGATCATTATGCCCAATCATTTGCTTCGACGAGAACATTACATTTCCATAATTATGTCGGTCAAAGAAATTGCAATGTTTAATCAAACAATTAAGGTGGATCGATACTTTAATGTAAGGGTGAATTAGAAAAAATATTTATAACGCGTCGTTTGAATTACATTTAATATGCCAGTACAATTTATTTAACAACGTCTTCTTCTTCACGAAAAAAAATAAGCGACTGAAAAAATTGTGCAAAAATGCTCGTAACGAACAATTGAAAATTTTAACAGTTTTTTAAAAGAAA
>JABFQM010004119.1:0-10136 GCA_022816865.1 Zelostemma sp. ZL-2020
TTTTTGGTTTTGTTTTTAGTTTGGTTCTGTCGTTAAGAGAGATTTACCGTGTAGGGAGGGGGGACAGGGCAAGAGGGAGAGGAAGAGGGGGAGAAGGTGGGGGGGAAGGAAAAAGGGGGGAGAAAAGGATGAGAAGAAAGAAGGAGACAGGTTAGGGGAAAGGGGAAGGGAAAGAAGACAGGGGAAGGGGACGGAAAAGATTACAAGGAAATGTGAAAGGAAAGGGGATGAGGAAGGGAAAGGGACAGGGAAAGGTGACAGGGGAGGGGGACGGAAAAAGGATGAGGAAGGGAAAGGGACAAAGGGAGGGATCAGGGGAAAGGAGAAGTGTATAGAGAAATGGTACAGGGGAAGAAATAGAAAAAAGGAAGGGGAATAGGAAGGGCAAGAGGACAGGGCAAGGGGACAGAGAACAGGGGAAAGAGCAAGGGAAAGGAGACAGCGGGAAGGGGAAATAGAGGGGGTAGGTCGCTCTTGCGCGGCTGTTATCGAGCTGTCATCTAGTCGATTTCCAGCCTTTTTCCAGTCGTTATTCAGTGTCACAAAACGTAAAAAACGGACTCGTTATTACATTTATCCAAATAAAAATAGGATAAAAGCAATGAAAAAGGCCTAATAGTTGTTCAGAAATGCTTATTGCTGTTCAAATTATCGGGAAAATTCCAAACGCTATGAAACATCGTTGCTTTTATTATATTTTTTTTATATGGGTGTATTAATCTGTCCATATTTGCTTGTGGAAAACACTGGAAAACATCTGGGCAACGACTAGAAAAAGGCTGAAAATCGACTGGATAACAGCTCGATAACAGCCGCGCAACAGCCGCATAACACCATTCTAACAATGTTTTTCTTACATGGATAACAGCTGTTATCCAACATGAATGGTTTTACGGGTAGCTGCAAATGAAATTTCATTACTTTTGAGACTTGAATGTAACCTTGTACTTCAATGAATATTGGACCTCAACGCCTTCAATTTTTGTATATGCATATAATTTTTTTGAAGGAGCTGCAGTCGAAAACATTTCGGCAATGATATAGCTCCCAGGTTCCGGGTAAGTATTTTCCGCATTTAAGTCGATGTCATCTTCATCGTTTTCTACTTCGAAACTGTCATCGTCAAAGTTGGAAACTTCTGTTTCGTTTGAGTAACGAGCTTTCCAAAATGGCATCCTGAAGCACTTGGAACGAATGTGCTCAAGTCGCACAAGAGAAGTATCTTTCGAAATATTGGAGCACTTATAAACACCAGCAAAAGAAGACTCAATCCCTAGATTGTAAAAGTCTTTGACAGTATGGAATATTTTAACTATTACATATACACTATTTTCATGGAGAAGTATATTCTTTACGAGACGAATTGTTCCATTTCGAAGAATGCAGCAATTATCCGATTGGTTGATTGAGAGTACCATTTCATTAGTTTCAATTTTCTGAAACTGTGAACAGCGAAGAAAATTCACTCGCACATGACCAGTTCGATGTTTGTGCAGTAATTTATGACCTTTAGCATCGAAATTTGCTCGCTTGCGTGGAACTTTTTTTTCTTCGGTTCTGTTGTAGATTTGCTGTAGCTGTTTACCTGGTTTCCTTATGTATTTTTGGAAATGAGACATATTATTCTCGTACGGGAAAGCAGAGAAGCTGTCTAGTGGTCCCAAGCGGCGAGTGTCATCTACACTGAGAGAAATTTCGCTGTAAAAATTAGGATTTTAAAACGAAATTTTACTGTTTCCAACAGTAACTTAGGGACAGATCAAGCCAAACGTGTAATTTACTGTTTTCACAGTAAATATACCTTTTCTTAACAGAGACTTTTCTACCCTTAAATTTATCTTTGCGAAACAACGTATTTTCCTGTTTTATAACAGTAAAATTCCCATCGTAGTACATGGAAACTGTTCACCGTCGATGACTAAAGTTTTTCCGTGTCAGTGCAACGAATTTTACTGCTTCTCAACAGGAAAACTTCTTCGGAGTTTGAAAAAGCGTTATTTGATTGAATTCCATGATTATTTCATTGTATTTATATCACTCACTTAATCGGTAATTTAACCTGTCATCAATTTTATTAGTTCTTTTTGGGCCGTAGGGGAGGGGGGGATGCATACCATTTTTGCATGGGGATAGATACAATCATAACGATTATATTATACATATATATTCCTAACTATACTTAACGCATTCTACCTTATTAACGATACGATGGAACATAAGGACACCAGCGCTATTCCCTGGCATTCATACAGTTTTACTTGGCAGTTTCCTTATACATATAACACGCTATAGTGCCGGAGATGCTGCGAGAAAGAAATGCGGTGTTTGAAACGTTTACCTTCTATTATTTTGCGTGCCGCGTTCGATATTAGTTCAATACGACGCCTGCGCAATTGCATGCTCCGATCGACGCGAAAAGTCCGGTTGAAAACAGTAAATTTAACACTCCGCACGGTATATGTGCCGACGCGTAAATTCGAAATTCCAATTTTGTTTACTAAGCAATTTTTACTGTTATGAAATAGGTGGATTTTCAATCCACCATTTCACGAAAACCCGGAATCCCCCGTTTCAGCTCCTCCCAAACAGAGCAAAAACCCGCATTCTCGCTCCTCTGTTGAAAAAAAGTATGTGAACCTCGAGAAAAAACGGGCGCGCAAACGTTCGTTTTCGCTCTCGATGCACAATATACTATTCTTCCGTACATTACGGCACTTTTTCTCCCTTGCATTTTTCCCAACCAGATTCCTTTACAAAACTAATTGTACAGATTCTCACAAATCGGAATAATTGCAACGAGATAAACAATTTTAAATATTGACTTTTATAGTATTGAAATCTTGCGTATAACTGGATTGGGAATATGGCAGCAGCAACTCCCGTGAACAATACTGCATCCTTAAAAGCTGACAGCGGCGCTGCGAACACATTTTCAATCAATTTTTTTAAGGTAAATATATTGATCTTCGTAAAAAAGATACATGTTAAGCATGGAATTCGAATGAGGCATCAGCGCTGTTTCTACCATACCACGCGTACATTTTTTCAAAACTGCTACCGTCAAGTGGGGCGAACCTGCTACAGATAGCGTATGTTTCATGTTCAAACAAGTTTATTATCTGAGAGCGATAACTACCCGACTAGCTAGTCAACCGCCATGTTGTAACTCGATGAATTAACTCTGTCAAGCAAAGAAAATAGTGATAAATCATTCTTAAAAATCTGTACTGTTTTCAGACCGTATCGAAAACTCAAGCGGGCAATATGATTTTTTCACCTCTCAGCGTTGACATGGCTCTGTCGATGCTTAGTTTTGGTGCAGAAGGGGAAACTTTACAACAGTTGCGCAGTGGACTCTTTATGCCAGATGACGTAGCTGTGACGAAATCTAGATACAAGTCCCTGATGAATGAATTCAATGTGAGTCTTTAAGTGTACACAGAAATATTACCAGTGTTTTCAACATGCACAAACATTTTATTTGTTTGTTATTAATGCAAAATATGTGATTGCATTACCTAGTTACTCGTCTTTCATGAATAACGCCACATACAAATTGATATTAACATCTCTTCTCTGCCAAAATTACATTTTTAGAAGCCTCTTTTGGTACTTGATAGAATTCAGTTTCTACAGAAACATATGAATATGAAATTCAAGATACCTTACATTCGAAATCCTCGGTTATTCATATTTTTCGATACAGAATGTGCGAAATGTCGACGTGAAATTAGCCAACAAAATCTTCACTTCGGAGCAGTATGAATTACGGCCTGATTATTCAAATACGGTAAAAGACGTTTTTAATTCTGAGGTTCAAAAATTAGAGTTTGCAAATCTCAATGCAGCTGCTGACAGCATTAATAATTGGTGCGCACAACAAACAAACGACCGCATCAAGAAAATCGTAGAACCAAGTATATTTTTATTCTAACTAGACATGGGTCGGTTTTTTGATCGGATGTATTAATCTGCAATAACTACCTTTCGAAGGAGACCTTGACGGAAATACTCTTATGGTTCTTGCAAATGCTATTTACTTCAAAGGACAATGGGAGGATGGATTCAATTCCGATAAGACATTCAATATGGATTTTTACGTAGACAAGGATACGATCAAACAAGTCCCAACCATGTGCAAGACAGGCAAATATAACTTCGGCCGCGTCCAGGACATAGATGCCGACTATATCGAGCTGCCATACAAGGTAAAGTTTTTCAATATGTTGTAGAAAAGACCTATTTTTTACCTATTTTTCATGAGTTCGATGAATTCAAAGTGAAAATTTATCAATTAGAATCTGAAATGGTCACATCTAAACACTGGATTCTATTTATACTACATATAATTATTCTCTAGGGGAACGAATTCAGCTTGGTTATCATTCTTCCTGATGATAATGACGGACTGAATGACTTGATGCAAAATATTCACAAAGTGGACATGGCCGACATATTAAACTGTCCATATAAAGAAAAAAAAAAATTGTTCTTGCCAAAATTCAAAATTGAAACTACAATCGATTTGAAGCCCGTATTAATTGAGGTAAGTTTGATTCCTGACGTTATCGTTTGATAATTCGACACATTAGCCTAATAAATTCAACTAAAAAAGACATGAAAGTTTCATGATTGTTCGATTCGTTTTTAATGAAACAATTCAAAATTTGTAATAGTTCGGTACTAAGAATTTTCCGAGTTACCTGTTTTGCGAATCTTTTGAGATGAAAATGTCAACTGATAAATGAGGTTGAGGTTTTCCGAAAATTCTTATATGCCTGAATGCTTTAGAGAACACTTCAGATCAGCTAATTTTATATAATAATTTCTACATTAGAGCTCCATTTTTTACTGTATAATAATTGTGGCTGTATACTCTTTTGCGGAAGCTGAATAAGGTGATGCTCTGAAAGAAAAGTTTTTCATAATTCTTGCAATTTTTGCAGATGGGTATAGGTGGTGTATTCGATAGGAGAGCCAACTTCAATTTAATGTCTGACGCACCACTTGCAGTGTCGGAAGCAATCCAAAAAGCATTCATAGAAGTTAATGAAGAAGGCAGTGAAGCTGCGGCCGTAACTTGTGAGTTGATTATATTTTTATTTTTATTCGTGGTTTTTTCGCTCAAACGAATAGAAATGTACCATTTTTATTCTTGATAAAGTAATTTCACTGGAAAAAATTTCCGACATGCTGCCCGATGTCGGGAAAGGTGCCAAAACACTACACGGGCCGACGTGCGCCGACGTCGGGTTTTGTCGGCTCATGCCGGAATGCGTGTCGGGAGCCACTCTCGACATATACCGACACATTCCGACGTCAAGTCGGGTAGCCCGACGCAGGCCGACGTCGGGAAACGTCGGGCTTTTTCTCCAGTGTTCCCATCAAAAAATTCGATTAGTTTCTATATATTACGTCGTAAGATGTCATTTCCCTATTACAGACACTTTTCATTCTTGAAATATATAAAGTTTTTGCTCGTTGATAAGACCGTGCAGCGACTCATGCTCATGCTTGCATATATGCCGTGCATAATTTCAGTTTCTCATAAGCGTCCGAGACATTCATTGAAAAAAAATGACTTGATGTAATACATGAATATAAATTATTACAATTATATATTCTGTTCGCAGTCAACATTGCTACGGAATTCTAACAATTTGAATATTACTTTCAGTTGGGATGATGCCTTATTCGTGTGCTTTCCTAGTCAGAGTGAATCATCCATTCATTGCAACAATTGTCAAATTGGATCGCAATCAACGTGGTGCGGTACAAAATGCTGTTACCGCATTCCACGCAATAATAAGAGATCCTCAATATTAACTCGAGCACATCGAGACATACCACATGCGTATTTTTAAAACTGAGTTTGGTTTGTTTTCGAATTTCCAAAATATTGGTTCAGTTTATTACTGGATTGCGAATCCTGACGAACTTTCCTCGGCATCGGAAAATGTCAGAAATTTCCCCCGTGAGAACACATTAGTCGTTTTTCTATCAAAGTTCCCGGAATTACATTTCCAGCGTTCTTGATTGATCATCATTGTACATATTACAATGATTCTAGACGTTTGCATAAAGTTTACACAAATTTTGATAAACGTAATGTCCACGATTTGCCTAAAATTGGTACAAATTCTTTGAATATATGTTTTGTACACATTAATGAAAAAATGTTATCTACTTTTACTTTTGCAATGAGCAGAAAATTATCTAGGTTGCGTCGTTCAACTATGACTTCTTCCGAAATTCTCTGGCAGGCGTCATTCGACAATTGTCTTACCAAAATTCTTACTAGTTACGCCGCTTTTGAGAATAAAATTTGAATAAAGTATATTATAATTGAGTTATTATTACCTTATCGTATCTTAAAAACAACCCAACTGCATACTCTTAAAATTCTATGGAATATTCTATCAACTACAATAAACAGTTTAATCATCGGAATAACAATTTTAAAGATGTCCATTTCCTGTAAATATTATTTTTTGAAAATAGTTGCATCTTCAAAGTACCAATAAACAAAATAACGTTTTCATATATTATTACATGCAAAGTCTGACCGATTATGCACTTTCTATGAAAACAACGTTTTTTTTCTATGAAACCGTTTGTACTATGAGCATTCAAAAATAATTCAGACCGTGCATAACTGTACCAATTCAAAATATCGCTTGCTCAGGATCGGTCAGCATCAAATCGCCGTACATGCAGTTTCCCGCGAGTGCAAAACGCCGCTAGTTCATTTGCCCGCCGCGCCGTATGCGCTGCACTGTCAATGTTACCCGAGTCTAAATTTATTATCTATACTTTGCTGCTCCTTGTGGAGAAAGTGGAAATTTCGGTCACTTTCTCCACAAGGAGCAGTAAAGTAAATAATAAATTCAGACTCGGGTACGCAAATGCATTTTCCCACACGCCTATTTGTCCGCACGGCCAAAGTAACGATCGCACATTGGTGCACCAATTCAAAATATTGCTCTCCCAGGATCGCGCAGCGTCAAATCGCTGAACGTGTAGTTTCCCGCGAGTGCAAAACACCGCTCGGTCATTTGCCCCCTCCCCCACCCCCCTGGTTCGTTCAAAACGTTCAAAAGAATAGATGGGTATGTCTCACTGGATTTTTCGCCGGTTATCTACCTAGCACAAAACTTGCTCAATAAGTGGCGCTAAATACCTGAATTTAGGACTTGCGTTAAAACCTTCTCCACACTGAGAGAAAATTTGCTGTAGAAATTCCGATTTTAAAACAAAAATTTACTGTTTTTAACAGTAACTTAGGGGCAGATCAACCCAAACGTGTAATTCACTGTTTTCACAGTAAATATACCTTTTCTCAACAAAGACTTTTCTACCCTTAAATTTATCTTTGCGGGACAACTTATTTTCCTGTTTTTTAACTCACGGAAAAAAATATATCGAGAGTACCAACAGAATTCTAGCTACAGTAGCCAGAAAGTATTGGGCGTATCATACAATCTAACATTATTCTGGGTGCAGTAGACATACCGATATTCTAAACTCGCCCGCCAAAAAATATGGTTAATTCAATCAGACTTCTGACTGTTTAAAGCGGATGAAGTATGCCGAAATGCACCGGAAAGATTATAGCCATACATTATGACTATAGTGCTATTACTGTTTTTCTGTGATATCAATATTTGACAGCCATATTTATTCAAAGCTTCCAGATACACTGTATTTCTAATACAGGCAGAATATATGAGCTTTTTAGCTTGAAAATGAGACACATATTGTTATGGCTACGGAGCACGAACCATTTTTTTCCGTGTGTGTTTATTAGGACGTGATTAAAAAACTAATTACAACTGTACAAAACCAAAAAATGCAACTTGTTCTTAAGAGAATTCTGCATTGTTTACGAAAAGAACAGAATCGGAAAAGTTATCTTTCACCTAGAAATCAGCGTTTGAATTTCGAATTTTTGCTTGGGTGTTTCATTACTGCGACGCATCTACCTTAGTTTTCGAATTATACAGAAAATTCAAGAAACAATGAGTACATACGAACTCTCATGAGGTACGAGTTTCAAAAATTTCAGATTTTTCGATTTCAATAATAAAATTGCGAACGTTGCTCGACTATAGTTGGTGGACTTATGGCAAGTAGTGTAACTGACCTTCCTGATTACACTATATACCTGTTATCTGCTTTTTTTTTATTTTCTAGGTGACAATCCGTTAAAGTGACATTGTCATTCAGTGACTGTTGGAAAATATAAAATCAGCACATTAAAAAAATTAAATATGGAAAGGAATATTACAGAAAACGATTTCACATTATTTCAAATAATTTTGTACATTTCGTAAGGGTAAAAATGAGAAAGAATGATCGTTAAGAATTACAATGAATTATATAAAGAGAATTATAAGAGAAGTATAAAAATATTAATACAATTTTGTTTCTTAGAAAATTGATCGAATCTCAATTAATTTTGCTGACCCGTACGGAACATGAACGTCTATTTGACGTCAAGAAAAGGTAAAATCAAAAACTTTGTGACGTCAAAAAAACGTATATTCGACGTGAATTTGACGTCAAATAAACGTCGATTTTAGGTCTAAATGTCGGGCTAGAAGACGTCAATAAAACGTTTCCTTAAAACGTCAAGAAAACGTCAAATTGACGTATTTTCGACGTAAAATTGACGTCCCGTAATCCACAGCTTGAAACGTTAAATGAACGTCGAATAAACGTTTATTAACCTTAAACGCGCTTGCAGTATCATTAAGAGCTCCAAATATCACTTACCGATTAACTTCAATGATCGTCAACATCGTAATAGAGAATTTGAAACCAGCTAACTGACCATATCTTCGCGTAGACGCAGGTCAGTAAAAAGTGAAGCATAAAAAATGTAGAACCTTTCTTTTGAAAAGTTTATAAAAAATGTATTTTCTTCAAACAATCCGAAATTAGTTCAATGCGTAAGTTGATATTTTTCATTTAATCGAAGAAAGTTGTCGAAGAATGAAAATATGTTTTTACGAATAATAATACATGACAGTTAACAATCAACAAACTATTAAAGTATGAAAATACATTTGAAAAATCGAATTAAGAAAGTAATGTTCATGTACAAATCGTCAGTTTCGTTGATGGGACTCGCTGCTTCCACGATCCACTTGTAGAGGAAATATCGTACATACAGCTAGATTCATGTTCGAGATTACGTTAGCCGTTCTGTCGCGTTCGAATCCAGTCGTCGTAGACGAGAAATCTTGTCTCGATGGTGCACTGATGGTTTTTCTTGAGATTTTATCCGAGATTCAGACAAAAGTACGTACAGAAATTCAGAAAAATTGGTCCGATAAATTATCGTCAAATTTCAAAATTCTCTCACCTTGTACTCGATGTATTTTTCTGCTCCCTCTTTCACATGGTTCGGCAGTTCGTTTTCGATGACGTAAGTCGTCGTTCCTTACCAGCCGAAATATCAAAACGAAGTTTATATTATCAATTGAACCTATAAACTCTGTTTTCTTGTTTTTCGAATGAAATTATTGAGTGATCACGTTTTTATTCATCGATAACGAATTTATTTCGTATGACGTCATTTGTTTGCGGTGGTTGCTATGATCGATATGTCAAACATCGCGGAACAAAATATCAAACCTTCAACGTGAGCACGTTAAACAATTAAAATTCGTTATATTTCGTTTGATATTCCGGCTGGTAAACGACGACTTACGTCATCGAAAACGAACTGCCGAACCATGCGAAAGAGGGAGCAGAAAAATACATCGAGTACAAGGTGAGAGAATTTTGAAATTTGACGATAATTTTTCGGACCAATTTTTCTGAATTTCTGTACGTACTTTCGTCTGAAACTCGGATGAAATCTTGGGAAAAACAATCAGTGGACCATCGAGACAAGATTTCTCGTCTACGAGGACTGGATTTAAACGCGACAGAACGGCCTACGTAATCTCGAACATGAATCTAGTATGTATGTATGATATTTCCTCTACAAGTGGATCATGGAAGCAGCGAGTCCCATTAACAACTAGCCTGACCCAATCAACGATCGTTCATCCACTAGTTATTTCTCCACACGGAAAAAATGTATCACGAAGAAACTGACGTACATGAACATTACTTTCTTAATTCGA
>JABFQM010004120.1:0-10135 GCA_022816865.1 Zelostemma sp. ZL-2020
TGCGACTCGTACGGTGTGTACAAATAGTATCCCGATGTGTTTATTCGAATCCGTGATGGTCATTAAAGCCGCTATTTTGCCGGGTACCGGCCAGAAACTGATTTTACGGCAGTTTTTTGAGAGATTTTTTTTTGTCCAAATCTCCTAATAATTCGGTCTGTGACTCGTACGGTGCGTCCAAATAGTATCCCGATGTATTTCTCTGAATCCGTGATGGTCAATAAACCATCAATAAATCTTCGTAATTTTCGAACGACTTTCGTTTATTTGAAGTTGCACTTGGAAATAAAAAACTGCTAATGTGAGCAGGTTAGAAAGTGCAGCGACTGACGATATGTAGGTCTCGTCAGATCTTACACGTGACTCGTATAAACTCGATCGAGTCACATTGAAAATCGCTTTCAGAAATTTTCCAGAAAAAATAAAGAACCGGAAATGTATATTAAAAATATAATCGATATTTTTATTTCGCAGCCCCATATTTTCGATTTAGCAATCAGAGAGCGAGTACCACAATTTATCGGCAAATTAACGACATAATTCTACATCAGATGGCGCAAAAATCGCGACTTCGGAAAAAAGGTAAGTGGTTTTCATGCGAGGTCGACACAATGAACTATAATTACGCGCGATAACGTATTTTCGAAACAATAAAAAACGAATTAATAAGACTCCGAATTCCATAAAAGCGTGTTGAAATAATTCTCGGTTCGGTGCAGAAAATTAATTTTCAACAATTTTACGGAACAAGGAAAAACGCGGTAAATCGAGTTCTAGGATGTACGGAATAACAAATGATTCCATTAACAGAGCCTTGACTTATTGGTTGGCGAGCTCAACGGCTGTGAAGAGAATTTCACTAATGCTTTTGCATAATTTCCCCGAGATGTAGAAAAAATGATTAAACGTTAGCGGAGCAAGACCAACGCTTTTGGCGGAGTGTTCACCGGCGCAAATCACCACATCGGAGGCGGCTTTCTCCAACGGATACTTAGTCTCGTATTTAAGTCACTCGCAGAATGCAGTGAACATTACCAGAATCGCACAGTCGTGACTGCGACGCGAAAGTCTTTTATTTTTTCTCGAAACGATCGTGAAAATTTGCCAACACTGGGAATTATAATTCTTGCATCTCGTTACTGTGATTATTTCGCCGCGATTCTCTGTGAAAGTGCAAAAAATCACGAAAAAACAAAGGATCACTGTCGAAATCGCTCATACGTAAATGACGGTTTTTACTTTCAACGGAGCTGGACCAAAAGCGTACGTAAATCTCGTTACTAAGTCATTGCTCCGAGCGATCGTAATTGAAATTTGAAGTTTACATTCCCGCCAATTTTCAAAATGGCGTCTTTTTGTGACATTAATTTTACGAAGTCGTATATTATTAAACAGACAAGGTGTGTAAATTTAACGACTACTTTTATCGCCTACGAAGCATCTCGTCTTGGATCGGAAATGCATTACACAATACTTCGTAAAACTTCTAATTGCGCCTTATACAACAAAAGATTTATACGCAATAAACGCAAGGCCCAAAAAATCGAAAAATAAACTTTCAGAATCTCTTCCGATTTGTAGTCGTTTCAGTCTTTTATTTATTCAAAACATCCGCGTTACAGCATTTTTAGCAACGTAACATTCGTGTTAAATACGCGTATTATGCATGATCGATCATGTATGATTTCCACAAACTTTTCTTCCCGGGTTAACACACTCGCAAATTCGTGTAAAGAAACAATGGCGTGACGCAATTCATCCCATGACATAATCCAAAAGAGAAGAGCGAAACTTCAATTTCGTATCGTCTTTCTAAAACTAAATTGCAATCAACGTTATCAGCCCCGAAGATAACGACTCTGAAACACGGAACACTTAAGGATTCGAAAGAAGAAAACACAGTTTGACGATAAGAAATAATGTTTCGCGATGGGAAAAAGGAAAGTGAATGACAAAGCGAAGGGCACAGCAAGTTGGGTGAGCCCGCTCGAAGATTTCCGATCATCTAGTCAAGTTTCGAATCATGCCTGGGATTCCGACACTTTTTTCCCATACAATCACAACATCTTCGAAGGCTACGACATTCGACCCCGGTGGATACAAAAACCATACCGTAAGAAATCATTCAACCACATTTTCACGTAGGGTAAATCCGGGAGAGATGGCTCACCTTTCTAGTCACTATTTATGGCATTTTATTTAAACAAATCATACGAAAAACAATTTTTCGCACTTACCTTTCGATGTCGCGTCACAACACTACTACAAACTGAAGAAAAACAATTGCATGCATGGTACTCTAGATGTGTGGGTGCGCCATCTCTGCCGAACGCGCCATCTCTCCCAAAATTACCCTACAATAATAATCGCGTAAAAATGGCGATTTTGAAACTCGTAATGTTTCTATGCAACGCGATAATGAGTTAAAAAGCGAAACGTAGAGAACGAAAGTTTGTAGCGTAATTAAACGATGACGAGAAAGAGCCGATGAAAGGATCGATGTGAACTAGCGCATTCTTCTTCCGCGCGTGACCTTGGCGCGATCCCGACTCGCGCCAATGACCCATCAGGACGAGAAAAAGAGAGAGAAAATCCTCCTCGAGATTGGTTCGCGACTGGCTGCTCTTACTTTGATACAGCGAAGGATATATACGACCCGAATAGTCCTCCGCATTTGCCATAGAAGCGTCCATTCGCGAACCCATCTCGAGCGTGGATAGATTTTCACCTCTCGCTAAGAAGTAAGCTTCGACGCCGCAACTTTCTAACGTTTAATATCATTTGTCCGATAATTAACGAGTTTTCAATTTCATCCGGAACAAGCGTTACGCAAATCGCGCTACTTTTGCGAAGTTCGAGAAACGCAATTTTTCGTTTTCGCAGGAATGACGAAAATCGCGCCGTGGCTCGTAGCGATGTCACTCCTGGGGGTTCATCAATCCGTCAATTCCTTGGGCTCCGAGCAAATTTCCCAAGAATTGGAAGCCCCGCTGTTATCGGGAGATTCGTTATCACTGGATTATCGGACGGTACTTCGAATTACGTTTTTTTCAATGTTCGGATCTTGATTTTTTAATTATGTTCGTTGGTTGACAGACCGAGTCCGAGTTTGGAACTTCGCTATCGATGGAAACCACGGAAACAACGATTTACGATTCTTCGACAGTGGCGAATCACAGATATCCCGATATGAATTTGAGCGAGGATAATGCTTTGAAGAAGAGGGAACAAAACGTGGATAATCATCTCGATGGAGCCAATAATCATCATGCTAATGAGTTTCAACCCGAGTTGGAAAAGCATAATCGACACCATCCTTTCCAGATCCCGGAAGAGGACGGTTTTGAAAATGAATATCCTGGCCCTGCGATGGAATTGGTAGGTTTTTTAAGTGAAAGTGGAAAACTATTTATTTATAATCACATCTGAATCTAATGTCGATGGCGCAACGCGAGAAACAATAAAAAGGAGAAGCATTAACGCAGAAAAAATCTGCTTTTTATCGTTTCTTACCAGCGGTAAAGTTGAACTAAATCTTTTTCCAAAAAAACCTGCACAGGCGTACGCTTGGAAAAGCATCGATTTCGAATTCACCGACGTCGAGTCTCGTAATCTCGCCATCACGAACGGCGAGTACATCCCGGAAAATAATTTGCCGCTGGGGCTGGAAGTTTACAGGGACACGGTATTCGTGACTTTGCCGAGATGGAAAAAGGGCATTCCTGCAACGCTCGCCACCATACCTCGAAATTCGACGACGAAGAACCCGAAATTGACGCCGTATCCAAGCTGGGATTGGCATGATTTAAGTGAGTGAAATTGTTGCGCAAGCCGGACAAAACATTACGACTCTCCGCGAAAGGTGAAATTTTGCATGGCACGAGTACTTCAATATTATTGTCATTATGAAACTTCTCATTCTTATTTCAAGCGCTCGGCGTCCCATGACCCACTGTCGGATTATATAACGCGTGATAAGAGCTCGAGATTATCATCTTCAAACGTTTCCCAACTCTTCTAGAAAGCGAAGACGAAAATCAATGCATACATCAGGAATTTCGTAACTTTTTTTTACGAGCTCGACTGAGGTCATCCTTTCGGAGGAAATTAATTCGCAAAACCAGAAATTCGATTACGCCGAATCTTTTACATTTCAATTTTAACGAGCCCCTCAATTCATTAATAAAACATGAGCGATTCGTCGCGACGATTTGTGTGACGATCTTTTTTAATTCTGCCCAGAAAGCGCTGAGAAAAAAATTGTGCAATCCCCAGAACCTACAATTTATGAACCAAAAAAAAATTAACTGTTTGAAAATGTTTATGACGTAGGGCACTGCGACACATTGACCTCGGTGTTTCGCATGCAAGTGGACGAATGCAACAGATTGTGGGTCCTGGATTCCGGAAAAATCAACATAGCCGAAAAGCCGCATCAGCTCTGCCCCCCAGCAATCTTCGTCTTCGATTTAACGACCCACACCCTGTTAAAAAAATACGTCTTCCGCGATGACGAGGTCAAAGACGACTCGCTTTTCGCGAACATCGTGGTCGACGTGAGATACGGCGAGTGCGTCTCCGCCATCGCTTACGCCTCCGACGTTCTCCGATACGGAATCGTGGTCTACGATTTCTTCAAGGACGAATCCTTCCGCGTACAAAACCACTTGTTTTACCCGGATCCTCTGGCTTCGAGGTAACCATAATCGCAGTTTCATCGAAAAAATGCAGATAACGCATTAAAAATGTCCTCGTTTTTCCCCCAGGTACGACGTTCACGGCATAACGTTCCACTGGACCGACGGTATTTTCGGGATAGCTTTGAGCCCGGTGGACATAAACGAAGACCGAACCCTTTTCTTCCACCCAATGTCGAGTTTCCGCGAGTTCGCCGTGCCGACCTCGATTTTGCGAGACAAAAGAAGCGCCGAGGAAAACCCGGATAAATTTATACCCATCGGAAAAGCCAGGGCCAAGGATTACGGCCACTCTTCCGGTTCGACGATCGACGCGAATGGAATTATGTTCTTCAACATGGTAACCAGGGATTCGGTTTGGTGCTGGGACACCAGGAAAGAATACGTTCCGCAAAATCTTGGAGTCGTCGGGACCAGCAACGTTTCCCTGGTGTTTCCGAACGACATTCGAGTCGATCACGAAGAGGATCCGAGCGTTTGGGTCCTTTCGAATAAATTACCGATGTATCTTTTCGGCTATTGGAACAGCAAAGAAGTCAACTTCCGGATTTTCAAGGCCAAAGTGAGGGACGCGGTTCGGGGAACCGTTTGCGACCCGGCTTATTCGGTGCCGGAAACGGACCCGAGCTTCGATACGACTTGTTGAATTCGATTTGGACGTTTGTGTATTTCGAGGGCAGTTTTAGTCGCCAAATAGTTTCTGCCGGATCCTTGAGCTTTTTTTAACTGAAAGAAAATGATCACAGTTTTTGAAATTTGGTCGACCAAAAGAAGCTTAAGGTTCCTTTTAAATAAAAGATGTGTAATTTAAGGCCGAATTCCGTTGCGGTAAAGTGCCGCCCGGTCATTTAATCAAATTGTTTATTTAGTTAGCGATAATTGTAACTGTGGGCGTTTCTGGCGTGAATGGAATTAATCCGTGTGTTTTCATGACTTGTAATTTGCTATTTACGCCCACGCACGTGCCTGAAAATTTTTGTTTACTTGTGAATCGATAGTTTAATTACAAATTGTAATTTAGTCTTCAAATAATTGTATAAAATGCCATAAGATCTGCCGAATGAGCGAATAAAATTAGCGCGTAGAATTTTTACATTTTCACGCGAGAAATTCTTCCAGTAAACTTTCATTGCCAGGAGAAGAGTCCGAGAGGTCATGCGCGGTGAAAGTAGAATCGAAACTGTCCGTGTAATTGTCACTCGAAGAATTGCAGCCTGATTCCGAATCTTCCATTCTTTCCCCGTTTTTTCCCGCTGAAGTTTCCTTTCCGAAATCAAGAACATTCAAAATCTCTTCCGGCCGCGGAGAATTCAAGATGGCGGCGTAAGGTTCTTCGAAAACGGACAAAATTCCGCTCGAACTACTTTGCCCGGGTTTCGCGATCGTCAAAGACGAGGAGTCTAAATCGCTCATCGCCGAGAAACGAGGTCGAAGATCTCCCATCGATCTTCCGTGATAAACGTCGAAAAGATACTCCAACTTGGGAATCCGCAACTGCTCGATCTTCCGTTTTAAGCTTTCCCTTATTTCCGCGTCGTTCTCGTAACGATTTTTCAGCTTTAATCCCTGCGACGCCAATTTCAACAGTTCGGAAACATTTTGAAACTCTTCGTCCACGTTTTCGTCTTCGGAATCCCCTTCCGAAACTATGGACTCTTCCTTTCCTTGATTTTCCGCGGGATTTTCAAATTCGTGTCTGTCCAATGACAATGCATGACCGGAAAACGAAATATCGTAACCCGAGTACAAATCGTGCCTCGAAAAAAAATCCCCGATGTTCGTTCTTTTGTCTCGCGCAACGGCAGTTTGAATTATCATTTCGTTTAGGGACGAAAATAATTTTGGGTCGTTTTCAATCGGGGGTTCGGGGTTTTCGTCGCTGTACGCGAAAGCGCGATGTATCAAGGTCAAAGAATCGACGTCATACGAGTCATCGGAGTCCGATTCAAGGCTGTTTGCTTTCTCGAATTCCACATTTTCGGTAATTATTTCCGCGTTGATCTTCCAATCAATGCTCCAGTCGATATTTGCGATGCGCTCTTTAACAGTCGATAGTTTGAGGTTAGGTTTTTCTCGATTGTCGGAAAAATTGGGCTCGATTGATGTTTTCGACTTCGGATCTTTGAGATGGCAAAAATTGAAAATTCCATTTTTAATTGTTTTGAATTCTTTGCATTTGAACTCACTCGAATTTGCTTCTTTATTCGTCTCGTTTTTTGAAGAAATAGTGTCGAACGATTTCTTTTTAATTTTCTTTTTTACTTCCATTTCGCGTCTGTCTTGAAAGAGCGTTAAATAATTGTACTTTCTGAGAAACCTCAGTTCTTTAGACTTTTCGAAATCTTTCATTTTCGGCGCGGAAAGTTCCGCTGCTTTTAAAGAAGCGGAAAAATCGTCCATCTTTTTCTTCTGAAAAAATTTGCATTTGGTTCGCACTCGCTTTTGACGATTATTCTCGTGAATAAAACTCACTTTTTCAAGATCTTTTTCCAACAACTCGGAAATTCGCTCTTCTTTTTTAGGTTCACTGAATTTCTGTCCATTTTCATCGCCCAGTTCGTAAATTAATAAATGAAACATCGACAGGATTCGATGTTCTTCCGAATATTTTCCCGCGTCACTAAAACTCGTGTTTTCTCTCAAATTCGAAGCGTGCAAAAATTCTTCTCGTACAATTTTCTCGACGGTCTCAAACCCTTCCAAACTATTTTCCGAAGAGTCGCAAAAGCAGATCTCGACGTCGGGCAATTTTTCGACAATTTCATCACAAACGATTTTCTTTTTCTTGCTCTGTCTCGCGCGTGCAATTTCCACGTCTTTTTCGGTCAAATTGAGTTCTTTCATGACTTTTTGCGCGGGCGACAAACCCGAGTCGTACAATGATGAATTACTTCGATTATTCTTCTGTTTACCATCAAATTCTCGACTTACCGCCGTCGATAACGTCAACAATGACTTCGATCTGCTCCTAAGGTCAATCTTCATTTCAACGGCAATCGCTGTCGGAGTAAAAAAATCATTTACCACGCGAGCAACGGAGCAACGCGGAAGATTGTCCTTGAAAAATAAGCTCGAAGATTTTTGAAGAAAATGAGGCTGATTTTTGGAGACATTTTTCTTTAATCTCGGTCGCTGAAGATCGCACGCTTCTCGGACATGTTTGTAAAACGAATAATTCGACATCCAGTTGTAAAGGGTTGGCACTGCGCGAAAAAATGTTTGCACAATTTTCAACAATTTTGAATTTATAATTTCGAGTTTCATGTTACGAAAATCTTTATCCGGTAAAATAATTCGCGTCATAGATTCAGAGGTTTAAAAAAATTTTTGAGAACATCCTAAACTCAAAAACTTACCGACTGAGAGCGACTCGACAAGAAGGAATTCGAAAAACGAGAACAGCGGTATTATATTTCGCATCCAAAACAGAAGCGCGACCAATATCAGGATCGTTTTGATAACGGTGATTTTTAAGGCTCGCAGGAAAAGCCAGGGAAGCAGAAAATGCGGACGGCTCCACGTCAAAATCGGGTACAAATTCAAAATGTAAGCGGCCAATTCGAGAACGTCCAAAACGTGTCGTGTTACAGCGGCCCAAAACACCACTGCGTAACATTTTTCAAACGTAAAAGATAACCTCTTTCCCTGTTCTCTACTATCGCGTTTCAACTCACGAGAAATGTACTGAAAATCCTCAATCTTACGAGACAAATTTCTGATCCGGTCTACTTGGTAGTACCAGTCGAAATATACCCAATTAAAAAGATTTCCAACCTACAATTATTGTTTATAATTCAATTCATAATATTTGTTGATGAATTAATTTACCAGGCCTCCGAAAGTCATGATCAAAAGTTCAGTCTGCAATGACAGGCCAATCAGGCGTCCGATGATGCTTGACATGGATACAACAATAAATTTTCATTTTATAAACAAATCGGAAAGGGCTTTCATTAAATGCAACTTCATAAACAAAATACGAAGGACCAGTTCGATCAACGGAAGAAACCAACGAATCAAATGTCAAACATGTGACGTCACTAATTTCAAAAACTCCCGCCATCGCTGCCATTTTGCTTTCCGCAGTCAACACTTTTCCTCGTCTCTCTCTCTTGTAATATTCTCGGATTAATAAAGAGTCAAAAAGTATCTGTCCTCAGTGAAATTAATGCCCCCGAATCGAAATTCAACCAAATTAATTCACACATTTGCAAACAAAAACGAACAGTTTTCAGCGCGAGAAAATGGCGAAGAGAAATTTATTTTTTCGAAGTTGCAGTCTTCAATTTCTTCCGAAAATCCATAGATTGCAAATGGATGATGAATTGCGCACTGAATCGCGTTTTTACAAGTGTCCTTTTAACCGGAAAAATGAATTGAATCCAGCGCGCGAATTTGCAGAACAAAAGAGTAATCGATAAAGTCTTCGCGAAGTATACGCATGCTCTGCGACAGCGGGAGTGAATTTCCGGCATTTCTCTTTCACTGGCCGCAGTTTCGCGTACGAATTAAGAGCAACTGGAGAAAAACGTTACGAAAATGTCAAGCAACAAATGCGTGAAGCCGCCTCGAAAGGCTTATCCGAAAGAGCCTCAAGAAATGACGCACTCCGAAAAACTCAAACACATTGACGAAGAATTGAATTCTTTTTACAAGTGGGTACTCGACATCATTATAATTATAATTATCCTCGCCTTTACCTCAAGCAATGGCACATCTATTTCCCGCAATTTCAATTTTACGATCATTCGTAAACGTACAAAGTTGGTGTTATCGGGAGTTTTGGTTTTTTCAAAATAACTCGAAAACGGTGGAACATTTCGGGAGCATGCTCATCACAAAAAATGTAGCCAACACAATTCTCTATGAAAAGTTATCAGTGCTATTTTTCGATAATTCCACGGCGTAGCCGCAAATCGAGTCCGGAAACAGGAAGAAAATGTGTGTTTTCAAATTCCGCGAACTCATTATTTGGCATGAAAATAAGGGTATTGAAATATTTAAAAAATGCGTTGCATCGTAAAAAATCTTTTCAGGTACTGTCAACAAGCCGGTTTCACGCCGGAAGAAATGGACATAATTTGCGAGCCTCTTGTGGCGGCGATGCGCCGATCCTGGCTCGAATTCTCGCTTCGCATATTTTTGGTTTTGGTCGTGATCGGGAGCTTGATATGTTTGGCATTGCAGCTTGATTACGTCGGAACCCACGTCACCGCGATAAGCCGAATCTTTCTGATAAAGTTCCTGCCGGTTTGGAACTGGCAGCCTCTCTACTACGAAAACTGCGTGATTAATAATCCTTTTTACAACGAGTACTCGATCACTGAAGAGGATTGCATGGTGGGTATTAAATACAGTAAAACCTCGTTTATTGCAAGCCACTCGAATCGTATGCGTCTCGTTTATCGCAATTGAGAGGGGTCCCCACCCCGCTTCTC
>JABFQM010004121.1:0-10133 GCA_022816865.1 Zelostemma sp. ZL-2020
TTTTTTCATGAAGAAGAAGATATTGTTGAATAAATTATACTCACATATTAAATGTAATTAATTATGTTGCATTATAAATATTTTTTTCAATTCGCCCTTGCATTAAAGTATCGATCCACCTTAATTATTAGGAAAAACAAAAAACTTTTTTTGCACACCTAAATCTGTAAAATGGGCTACGAATATAGCGACTGACACTTCGGGCATGCTCGGTGAATTCCGGAGCCTTTCAAACGTAGTTTTTCGCGCTGAGTGTTTGAAACGCTACAACTTTTTGAATTATTGTCACAAAAATATATAAAAAAATTTGCAATAGAAACCGATGTATGAAGAATCAAATTAAATTTTTTTTTAAATTCGACACAACCTTATTCAGAGGAGATGGGAGCGTGCCGCGACGAAAAAATTCATAACTTTCAAACTTATGGAGAATAATGAAATTTTCCTTCATATTCTCGTTCGTGCATAAATTCCGCGTAAATTACCGTCACGAACATTTTTCCTAGAGGAGAAAAAGTCGCTTTAATTTCAGATTGTTCATTAAAAACCGGTAATTTGCTAAAAAAATTGCATTATCGATGCATCTAAGGACCACAGTTCTATTCTACAAACACTCGCCTGAATTTTCATTAAATTTCCGTCAACTTTCATGAGGCGACAATAAAGTTACATCACGAGAAAAAATATATGTATTTTTTGCGATTTTCATGAGCTACAATACAAATATTGGTTACGGAAGAAACATAAAAAAATTGTTTGCCCTTCGAATTCTGTAAAATGGACTATGAATATATTGACTTATTTCAAATAATATTTACATAGTTGATGAACATTGCTGAGTTTTTCCGCATTCGTGAATTCAATTTTAACTCGCAAAAAGAATGAAACTTTTTGTAAATCAACAAATGGATATTGTTCGGAAATGATTAGATTGAAAATCTGGAAAAATTCAAGAGTACTAAAATACACTCTTAATTTTTGCTGAATTCTTATTCCTACTCAAAATAGAGATTTTAACATACAAACAAAATTAAAAAATTATGTTATTATGTTTATTGGCTACTCAAAGATCTTATTAATTTTCTTCAAAATATTCAATCAACAACTATCCGAGAAAAAATAAATAAAATACTATTTTGTTTACAAAAACCGCTATAAAAAAACGCAGCGACCGGAAATTGTTGCAAATCAAAAAACACGTTTGTTTCGGTACCTGTAAAGTGTAAAAAAACTGTCAGCCAGTTGGGTTCGAGTCTTAGCGAACCCCCTAATTTCCGACTTATTCTACTGGATCACGATGAAAAATCCGATAAAACCCCCGGCATCCGATAAGCTTCCAGTGTGAAAAAATAGGGTAGCAATCGGTTCCCTTAACGCCAAAGACAAAGCGCTGTAATCTCACCCACGACTCCTCCGTTTGATTCTGGAGTTTTCCGAGATTAGCCCGGCGCAATCCCATCCGTGGGCGCGATTCGAATTAGCGCGAGATTCCGGCGGATTTGACGTTAATATTAGGAGAGTTGGTTTTTGCTCCGCTGTTGAACGGATACTTGTTTGCGGAAGGCGTGGATAGATTAATCATCCGTTAAGCTGGGGCAAGACGTGTTCCCGGTGCTCGTTGCGCCGGCTTAATCCATCTGCTCTCATTTTTGCCTCGCAACATCCCCATAGCATTGTATCACTTTCCAGCCCAAACCTTTTGCGAGTCGGCAAGTTTCATTCTTCCACGGATTCTTTTCACGCTCTCGTAAAAAAATCAAGCGGTTGTTCTCCCCGTTTGTCACGGGAGACTAAATGGGAAATGAAATTCGCGGAAACTGCGAGTAAGATTATGAGAAAATGAGTGGTAATGTAATAGAAATTATAAAACGACGTGTTGTAAAATGAAGAAACGGTATCGGATGTAATATTACGGGGGAAAGCAATTTCGCGGGCTCGCTCGGAAGCAGGTGACAGATCTTGTGATGGTAAATGGGGTGCACCCTTCGTCGCGTGTTGGGCTCTGTCTCCCGTTCTTTCACTTTTCTCCCAGCCGAATGAGCACAGCGCTTCGTTTCTCGTTCTACATCTGTACCGCTGCCATTGGCAGACCTGGTAATTTGCAGTTTAATACAGCACTTATTTTTATAATCGACATGGATATAATTCTTTCATAGAACGCCCTCTTTCAACGTTCGAGAGACTTTAAAGAGAAAAGAGACGAAGATGAAACTCGGCCTGAGAAGCACATCAATTTCCTTCGTTCATTGTCATTATGGTCTATTATTGCAATCTCGAAATTAAAAATGTAATATCCGGCTGTTCTAAAAAACAGAAACCCAAGAATTGCTAATTGCCCATACTGTTTTTGAATCTTTCGAAATTTGGAAATTGTCAATTACATATTGTAATGAACGAACACGTTTTTTCATCTATCTCGTTTAAAAAGAATTCGTAATGGAACAAATGGCAACATATGACTAAAACCCACGCGGAATTCTCCGTTTAAATAAACTATGCTCTCGAGTACAACAGGTAGCATCACAACAGTGTGTCAAACATCTCGAAAGGCATAAGTCATCACTAATCGAACGTGAGAGGCAGCAGGTGCAAGTGCCTCTTCAAGAGGGTTTCCGCCTCTTCAACGTCCCTACCGCATAAGCCGTTAGGCGGTGATTGTGCTCCATTATCATCGACTTTTGTTCGGGGATGCGATGGAAACGAGGAACTTTCTTCATCGATTCGAATAAAGCCGCGCTCTTCGATATCCCCGACTTTTCCCGGGTCTCAATATTCGCGATTTTTATAATGCAACAGCTGTATGAGAAAAAATTCCTGTCGCACTTTGATAATCAACCTTTTACGGAATACCTGGTACATTCAATAAGAGAGTATTCGAGCTTTTGCGAGAGCAAAGCTCGGAAGAATTTAATTCGCACAGAACGATGACGTAACGCCAGCTAGCACTTACCGTATTTTGCATTTAATCGACGCGCCGACTGTATACTTTGTTCACGTAGAATAAAATCGATTGCACGCGCGTTTTGGTTCTCATACAGAAATCATTTCTGGGCCGATCTATAATGAAAGTTAATCGGATTCCCGCCGCTTTTCACTCACCTGAAACAGAAATACAAATTTTCCATCAATATTTCACGAAAAATCATTCCACTAAATGTGGTATATGTTTTTCTGCTACACACAACTTTATGCGAAATGCATCTTTTACGGGTTTTTCGAGTCTCTAACTATCCGAAGCGTTATATTTCAACGAAAAAACGCAACTGACCAATTTTCCCAATCGAGCACTGAAAAAAAAACGAAGGAATCATCGCTCGTTTGGAATCAAACTACAATTGAAAGAAAAATCGATCCTCAAAGTAAATTTAGTTGGAGGAGCCAATAGGGCGATTAGTTCTAGTAAATGTGACCGTAATTCGAAACTTTTTCAACGAGAAGAGTGGCCGGCTCTTTTGTGAAGGACGTATTGTCTACTTCATGACGCAACCGAGTAAGCGAATGGCTATGGTGAAGAAAAGGGGAATAGATGCGAGAAATTGTAAAGGGTAAACGGGAGAATGGACGCATAGGGTCGTAACAGAAGGCAGCAGCACCTGTGGGTAAACAAAAAGAGCCTTGCGGCGTGTCACCTAGAACCATGACAGATCAGGAATGACAATGATGAATGGCGTCGGCGACTGTTTTTGTCACCTGTAAACGCCATATCTCTAGAATTTCACACGAGCATTGCTCCATTTAAGACTCCACATTGTTCTCGGTCAAAAAGGGAAGCGAAAAATGCATCCTTGACGCCAAAGTTCTATCGGCGAGGGGAAGAAAATCGCGTTCAAAGTAATTAGTTCGCAGTTGAAACGGTATCTCGAAGTTCGATGTTTACTCAGCTTGATTCGAACTCCCTCCAGGGCGTAGGATTTGTGGTGTCTATACAGGATATCTGCCTACAAGCCTCAGCGGCGATGTGTCTTTGCCAAGCATCGCGCGTATATACGTGACCGGGAAAGGGGATCGCGTTTGTACAGGCTTTATTCGTTCACCCCCGTGGGATTGCCAAGAACAATATTCAAACAGGACCTTTAAAGTCTAAAATTCTTGAACAGCGAGAAACGTTTGCTGAGAAATGCATTCTTGATGTTTGCATGAAAGATTGAAAACCGCGTCAACCGTGAGAAGGGACAAAAAACTGTCCGGAATGTCCCAATTGTTTTACGGAACCTAGTTTGGAGTGGACAGTTTTTTCCCAGTTGTTCCAAGTTCCAAGTGTTCCCTTTCATTACCAGATCGCAGAATTTCCGAAACATCTCGAAGGCACGTAGAAGCAAGTTAAGATAATTAAGCAGCGCCAATTATAAGTTGTCAATCAGGTCGGTTATACAACAAAGTTTTCCTCTCAATCTTTCCCGTCAACTGTGCCGCGTTTCCTGCTCGATCCCACGCGGTGTTTGCACGCTTGCGCGAAATAAATTCTCCGCAAACAAGTTAATCCGATGTTTGAAAAGGAATCAGGAAAAATAATTCACCAGAATCCAGCGAATGCCCCCGAAACTCGAATTACTTCCCTGTAAAGCACGCCTTTGTTGCCGCCGAAGCATCGAACGTCCCACGTCTTCATACATTTTTTATGCAATTTTATTTGACAAATGTATACCCTGCTGGAACCGAAAACAAACACAAGTGCTTCGCGACGTTCCAGTGGAGATAAGGATACTGCAGAGAGGAGCATAAGATATGGTATCCTCTGGGGATATCAGAAAAGTGGTTCCATCTTTCTTTCGTCTACTCCGAGATGAGAAGCATGGAATATAGTGGATGAGGAAATTGTACGCCCGACCGAATGAATAGTTTCGTGCCGCTGAAATATCGGGAACAAAGTAAACATTTCTTCCGAATGATTGCAAATAAATTGCGTCGGTTGATACCACGCTCTAATTTTCCTCGTCGAGAAAGTGTTAAACCGCGGTCGTCGGCCGAGGAAAGAAAAGACGGAAAGTAGAGACGGGTAAGAGGTGCCGTGGAAACAGCAAAAGATAATCAATACAGCCTCCGCCACGACAGACTGCTCGAGGTAACGCTCTTGCCCACACGTTCAACCGGATATCTTTCCCAATAACCGAACGTCCCATGGTTGCTTTTGTTCATCACCGGTCAATTTCTTTTCTCCCTTCGCCTTTGTTCTCAAAGGCGGCAACGGAACGTGCTCGCGTTACTTAAAATGTAAATTCTTTGACACGGAAGGCGATTCTGGGAATAAAATTTCAGAGGCGAGTTTCAAGAAGTGGGTCATCGAATGGCATCGAGTCCTGGTCAAGATTTGACTCTGCAGTGGCGTCGAAAATCGTGCCGAGGGTTTGGAAGCGCATTCCAGATATCTCTGACAAGATACATCGTCCTTGGACAAGTCAAATCCTTCTCCACTTCAATTCTATTACCCAGCGTTACTCTACCCGAGCATCGCTCGTTTTTTCTTGTCTCGTTTAAGTGGATACGATTCTCTTTTATAGGCAATGACGTTTCTATTCAGTTAGCTAGGCGCGCGTGTCATAAATATTTCCCAACAGTCAATACCGATACGTTTTCTTTCCGCCTCTGGGGTGTATTGCCAGAAGTCTATTTGAATTGCCTTGCCAACACGTCAAAACGAAACGGACTTCCTTTTCATCGAACGTTTACGTAAATACGCTTGACTTTTTGCTTCTCTGGCGGTCTTGGAATAAGAAGCTGAGAGAAGAGTAAGTGAGAAAAATGGCGATAGCCAATTTTACGTTATGCACTGCGAAATGAATCGCTCCCAACTTTTAACGTCGTAAAACAATCGAGGCGTGATCACTGTTCATAAAAGCTGCCTTTGATCCTTTGACTCGCGCTGAAATTTCGGGAGAAAACTCGTCAGATGTTATCAGGCTATGCAATTTCCTTATTTTCTTTCGAGTGAAATTTCAGCGCGCTGCAAGATCGCAAAGTTTACTTCGTCTCTAATGGCTGTACCGTAATGAAACTCATCGCGGTACGCAAATGGGTGACTCGAGGGCACGCTTGAGAAAGTGCCTCGTCTGTCGACCGGATCGAATCAAAAAACGGAATCGAAGGAACACCGAAACGAAAAAAATTCCTTTCCCCGTTTATTCCGTTCACATTTTCATGCCAGATCGAATTATTCAGCGAATGACAAGATATGCAATGAATACCATTTCACGGGCTCCCGGAGTTCGTAAAATTCATGAGGGAAACTTTGCGAACAAGTTGAAGAATACGATTTAACAAAGGCGGCCTCCAATTTCAAGGCGAGGCAAAAGATCCGATCGCATCATTTTCCCAAAATTAACATGTGTAAGTTCATTTATCTTTGATACTCGAAAATTGTCGATTTTCGGTACACCGAACGACCCGGTCTATTTTCCAAGGAGAATATTGCGCGATGTGTTCCGCCAGTGTGCGAAATGACCTTAGATGTGTGTAGACACGGAGGAAATGTGGCATGAAGTCGACGAGAATGAAGTACGGTGGATGGCGGCATAAAGTTTTCCCGTGTAGAACGTAGCCGCATACTTTAAATTGTAAAGTGTTGCTGTAAAGTTTCAGTCCGTCCTCTTTCGCACCGTCGTCACGGTCTCTCGTATTCCTTTACAGCCAACAGGAAGCCATGCGGCATAACTTTATCAAATTTCATTACGGAGTCCGATCCGCCGTCTACGTCGCACTTTTCTAGCTCACTTTCTTTGTGCCTTACGCTGGCAACTTACGACCCTGATATCTTTCGCGTTATACCGTAGGCAATATCAATCAAAAGCGAAAATAAAATTCAACAATTCGCCATTCGGACAATATGCGATCATTCCAACAAAAAGTGAAACCAAGAGCTGCAAATTTCCAAATTTGCGGAATTCATTCTCTTCTTTCTTTCGTAATAAAGTCGGCAGATGAACTCTTCGTGTTGATATATCGGAAACAATTTTTTTAATCATTGTATCAGACCATAAAGGCATTCAAAATTACGGAGCTGCAAATTTCTGGTATTCGAGTAAAGAGCCTTCCCAATATCAGTAACAGACGCTAGTAACGTGTTACGTTGTATAATCCGGCATTATTTACTACCCTGGTTTATTTTCCGAATCAAGGATTTGATCAGTCGGAATCACCATTTCTTATTTTCTTTCGTGTTTCAAGTCAGGAGCGAGAGCATCCTAACCAGATTGAAGAACGAGGAACGGCGTTTTCTATCAAGCTCTTACGTAAACATGCGATCGCGATAGGAATCGCTATAGATACCCCTGACTCGACCCACACCACAGTTTCTAGTTTTAAACGCGCACACAGACACACAACAAGAGAAATTGTGAAATGCGACGGCTGGCTTTTCCCTCATTGATATTCATCCGGTGTAACTCGGCAGCGCGATTGGCTAACTACCCAACGCTATATCTCCGCTCTACGTAATGGCAACGATCTACCTGATTCTCTCTGACTTTTTTCCCAGCTCGATCTCCTTGCTCTCTTCTTCTCGCGCGCTCCCGTTGACTCGTTTGCTAACCACCGCTCTGGGTAATACATCGAATTGTTCCTACCGCTATCACCCTCCGGTTATCATCAGCCTTCCCAGACAGACCCTGCGACGGTCCACAATTCTCCGCTTCTCCTTTTTCTTCTCCTTCGTCACATCGAGTTTACTCTACTTGATTAGGCCTTACGAGGAAAGATTACTACGCTTCGATGCGGACAGGCTTTTTCCTGCGACCCGAGGAAATCAATTTAGAACATCTTCGTTTAACGATTCAAACAAAGGAGGAAGATGCTCTATTTAATCTCGAGCCATTCATCGGAGCGACAAATTCCGAATGAATCAAATTCAACGCTTTATATCCTCGTCACCTTTTTTACATTCGAGCTGTACAAACTTTTCCGATTTCTCTCGCGGGGTATGAAAATATGTCGTGCGCGGAGATTGGTCAAGAAATCCACTCCCGAGTTTGCGTCACGTATCGACAAGATGTTAGTAACACAGTGGCTGTTACGTCGATACGACTTTTATTCTTATCGCTCTCGTCGACTTTTATAGGTAAAGTTCGACAACAGTGGGACTTGAAATCGGCCTGGGTGCTGTTTGACGATACAAGCTACGGTATTCGCAGCGTTTACGGAAAATTGCACTTTGCAAAAAAGCCGCGCCATTACCTCTCGTTACTCTTTCTTTGCCTCGCTTCGTTTCTTCCTTTCATCCGGTTTCCGACTCGACGATAACCTCTCTTCCTGCTCGTCTTTTCATTGAACCACCGCTTTCTTAAAACATACGTATCGTAATGTACGCTTCGGACCCGTGACGTTCGAAGGAACACTCGGAGATGAATAGTGGATGTAGGTCGATTCCGAAAACTCCACTTCTTGTAAATTGAAAAAGTTGACTCTCAATTTCCATTCGTGATTCCGGAGAGCTCTGCTTTCACCTTTTTCCTCTCTTTTCTTTCATTATACCAATTCGTAACGATGAAACGTCGGAAGAAAGAATCTCTTAATGCCTACCACCTCCGACATCCTGTAATCAATCTTGCGCGTGAAATAAAGACTTATCCTGCATTCGAAGTTTCAAGAACTTGTTCAGTATTTCGGGCAGAGTTCGGTGCGCGAAAAAGGCAGAGCCTGAAACGACGATCAAGTCGGAGAGAAATGGAATAACATGCGCAATGAAAAAAAAAAAAGTGTCGGATTGCAGTTCATGGCGAGTCGTCATAAAGATAGTCTGCTCACCTACACGGGCCCTCGTTTCAATGCGAGTTACGCGTGCACGTTTGCCGAAACAACACCCATTCATTCGTGTTGGTGTGTATTTAAAAAAATGAAACACCGCTCGTTTTCCATTTCTGTACCTTCAGCGCCCTTTTGGAGAACGAAATGCAGGCTTGAATCATGGAAGCGGCCAATAGACTGGAATGGATGAAAATGAAAGGCCGTGGAAAAGGGGGAGGGAAGAGGTTTTTCTGCTTTACAACTGTTCCGTGCACCTTTTCACTCTTCATCCACTCAACCCTACTTATTTCAATGGCAGCATCTCTCTTGCTTCGTTTGAATGAACCGCGTCCATCGAGTATCCCTTTTCGCAAACGTCTGTGTTTTTACTTTCTTTGGCTTTTACTTGTCTTATCCTTTTCCCGCCATTTTCCTGCTTTATCCGATTCTCTTTCGCGAGAATCGCCTGTTGCCAGTCGACGCTAAACTGCTGCTTCAATCGTGTAAATTTTCGTGCCAAATTAAAAAGAACCTTTCGAAAGTTTAATTTTAATTGGGCGAGATTTCCGTTTGGCAATTTACAGATTGCTCTGATCGCCAGCTGCACGAGGAGAAATGATATTTTTGACTCCCACTTTTCCCTTTTTCTCTTTCTCCGATTGAAATTATTCCAGTTCTCAGCGCAGATGCGGTCCATTTCTTAATATTATTCCGCGCTACTGCGATATAACCCGTAACCGTGAACGCTCGTTGCAGTTTGTACGTCAACTGGGAATCGTAATAGACCAATAACAATGCGAAGGCAAATAATTGCGCTGTGTTTTCCCGCATTTCCGTAAGCCATTTTGCGGAACGTCATCTTCATCATCTCGGCAGTGTAAAGTTTTCCGAGTTCTGTTTGTTCATTTTCAATTGATTTCAAGTTTGCTGTAATTGGAATAAGGGAATTTTCAAGAATGAAAGTAAATTTAAATAGCGTAGTTAAAATTTCCGAGTTTCCTGAAATCATTTGCGAGTGGTGCGTAGATATTTAGGGAAAAGGTATAAAAGTAGGGTAATTGAGGTCGAGAGCTCATCGGTCTCCTGAACAAGAAAAACTAGGAACTCCTGAAACAAGCAGGAACGAAAAAAACAAAAGTGGGAGGAAAACGGTCAAGATTAAATGTACGTGGAAAGGTTAAGATTAACCAGTTTCTAAGAAAGAACTAGGAAATCTTTTCCTCGAAAGGAATTTAGATTCAGGAACGAGGAAAAAATCAATCGAATTCTGTTGAATTGGAATAAATAACAATTTAAGGTGGATCGATACTTTTCTTCGATGGTATATAAAATTATGAGAAAAATACACGTTACAGAAGAAGCATTAAACTTTTATTGTCCAAATTTTTAGAAAGATCTGACGTCCAGATTTTTCAAAA
>JABFQM010004122.1:0-10133 GCA_022816865.1 Zelostemma sp. ZL-2020
TGTCTGTGCCTCGCGAGTTCCCGCCCCGTTCCGTTTCGTTACGGCCATCGTAATCCTGGCTTTAAGCAATGTGGAATACCTCGGGTTTTTACCTTACTAGAAGAGGTTATCATTAATTATGCGATTGCATAATGCTGTTGTTGTTGTTATTCTGAACTTATTTTAAGAGAATTTAGAGAATTCATGTCAATGTAGCAATTTGAATTTCGCGCGTGGCTGCCATGGCCGCAGTAAGAGTATTACTTAGCTAACTTTACGTGTAATACTTTTTCACCGTTAGCCAAGTTCGCACGTGTCATGAGTTTTTTTCGAATGAAGATCTTTAAGAATAGATCGGCTTTTGGGGTATTTCTTGATAAAAAATTTAATACTGTTTAAAGATGTGATTCGAGATCAGACGCCGTTTCTACTGACTTGGGAGAATGTAACGAAGTCTTAAAATCTAGAATCTAATTGTTAATTCGAAAAAATAGTACTATTCAGTCGATTCTAAACTGTATATTACCATTCTATATGTAGTTGTTTTCGAGACTTCGTCATGAATTGACTAATAAAAAAAAAATTCATATAATTAAAAATATTAATTATTGAAAATTAAATGATTAGTCGTTCACGTAGCAGTTTTCGAATTCGGTAAACATAATCGTTAGACAATGATGAGGAAATGAGACGTACTTTTACGTAATTCTATGAATAAAATGAAAGTGTATACGCGGTGGTTTTAGAAATCGGTGAACAAAATTGTTAGACAACGATAAGAGAAGACGTACTTTTACATAATTCTATGATGAAAATAAAAGTATATGCAGGGTATACAACATCTACTAGTTATATTACTAGTGGAATATTCGTTATACATATCATCAAAAGACTCCTGACTTCATTACGAACACCTGAGTTTATTTCATCTTCACACAAATTACGATCTTTTATTACTTCCGCTATTATTTTTTTAGATTAGCAATCTATGATTGCGAAATTTCCGCTTACACATTTGGTGGAAAAGAACTGCCGGTAAACCGCGTACCGAGACGCTTCTGGAAAAATTCCCCTCGTATAAAAAAGTTCAAAACCACTACAGACCACTACAGATTACTACAGGTAATCTGTAGTGGTCTGCAGTGATCTCTTGCAATGACTCTATTGTGTCCTGTAGTAATCTGTAGTGGTCTGTAGTGGTTTCGAATTTTTTTATACAAGGGTCTCGACGTTTTTAGAAAACCCGTTCCGAAACGTTCTTTTCGGTAGGTATCAGCAGGTTAATCCTGCCCGGATGATGCAGAGGAATCTCATAGAAAGTCTGAAACCCCAGCTGAAAAAAAGCAAAAGTTAAATGATCGAATTACCTTAAGTGCATTGCGCTCACAAGGTCATTCGGATAAACTAATGCATTTAAACAACTGCACTTTTGATATAATTGATAAGTAATGAATCAAGGCTCAAAAAAATTTGTCAGTTTCCTGCAGGAACAACTGCAGGAATAATACTGATTAGAATTGTTATCTATGTGATTTAAAAATGAAAGAAGGTTCGAGAAGGATGATAAACTGTAAGTTAACGATCTGAACGTACTAAAAGACGCTTTAAGAACGCTAACGAATAGTCGGCGTACTTTGTGAAGGTTGTAGAAGACATCGAAATAACTATAGCAATAAAGCTCCATTAACGAGTCGAACAGTCACAGTCAAAGTTCTAGTCCGAGTTCTTTTTTAAATATCAAATAGAACGAAAAGTGAGGTATCGCTGTTGTTGTATTTACTATATTTTTTTTAGTATATCCTGCATATGCTTCGCTCTTTATCGTAGAATTTCGTGGAGATACATTTTATTTTCTTATCGCTGCGTAACGACTTTGGTTATTAGACGACGACTTTCGACGGACTTCTGAACCGCTACGTGTATTATTAATTTATGATAAGATCCAAGAACTACTTAATTTTTTTCCTTTCAACGTGATGAGGATAGGTGCTTCCAAGGCAATACTATATAAACCCCGTCATCTTAGATAGCGACCTCTTTCGATTTGGTTATTCACTTCAGACGTACTTCACGGCACGTTATTTTTTTGTTCTTAATTTGTGCACGTATTAATGAATTCGGTTTCCATCAGAATATATTTGTACAGCAAATATCGTACTGATAAAACCCGGAATTCAACAATGTCAATCCCAACGGTGATGGACTTTATATCGTGCTTGTTTTTGGTGTGCTTCGTGATTGGGAGTATTGGTAAAATTACACAGCATTAATTTTCATTTAGTCAAATACAAGAAGTCTGGATATTTTGTATCCTTAAATTTATTGAATTTTTCGTCAGAAAGTTCAGATGTACGTATCGTTGGAGGATCAACCGCGCCAGATGGGGTGTACCCTTATCAAGTTTCGATGAGAATCAGAAACTCGCATTTTTGCGGCGGTTCCATCATATCCGAACGATGCATTTTAACAGCAGCACATTGCTTGGAAGGGTACGATCGAAGAAGCGCGACTCCGTGATTACTTAACTTTTAAAATTTATAAAATTTGCTACAGAATGAATACGAAAGGTATGAAAATAGTTGCGGGTACGAATTTCTTGAACGAAACCGGAGATAAATAATCTGTTAAAACTGTTCATTACTATCAAAACTACGATGCCGATGAAATTATAAATGACGTGGGCGTTGTGATATTAGACGAAGATATTGTGTTCAATGAAAAAGTTCAGCCTATTAAAATTTCAAGGGAGAATATTATAGGCTTAAACGTAACTGCACCTTTAGCAGGATGGGGAAGTATGATGGTAATATATCGAAATAAAAGAGCATTGTTTGTTATGTAAGCTACTGTTATTTTTTTAAGGCTGATGGCGAAATTCCAAATGCGTTGCAACACATCAATCTAACGGTTCTGCCACGCGAGAAGTGCGAATTTCCAGATCAGAATAAAACCGAGTCTCATATATGCACTTTGAATGAAGAAGGTCAAGGAGCATGTCACGTGAGTAAATGCATCGCTCTTCAACGTTTCAGAATTCAATTTTTATCGAGAAAAAAACAAGCTCAAAATTTGGTTTTTGCAGGGTGATTCCGGCGGACCCTTAGTTTTTAATGGAGAACAAATAGGAATTGTTTCCTTCGGCATGTGCTGAAGGATTTCCAGACGTTTTCACTTGAGTTGCGACGTTCATGGATTGGATTAAAAGTCATTGCTCTGGAATCTGATTGATCGTTGTACGAGTTCAATGATATGCTTTGAATTGACTAAATGTTCGATCATATCCCAATATTTTGCAATTGTATGCTACATTCACCACATGTTTCCAAATAAATCCAGAGATATCCTGATAATTTAATCAATAAATTTAACCTTGACTGAAAATTACTTTCAACTTACACTCCTGTGCACACAGCAAATACAAACAAATCGTGAAGATTCATCATGGCACGATGGCGGGATACGTTATGCATAATTTTTCGGTGCACAAACGCCACAGTACCGCAGAAAAGATGTGGAACAATTTCATATTCAAGAATTGCACTTTTTATTCATAAGCAATCTAAGAACTATAATCAATGCGTTACCATTGCATGGTCTGATCTAGAATACAATATCATCACCTATATACGAGTATATCGAGAAAAATGAATCGGGTGGAGAGTCACTCTTTTTAAGTTCCACCAACGCCCAAACTCCAATAGCAGCGTTAATAGTATAATACCGCAGTCGAATAGAACATGATCAAACTAAGAAAAAAAAAGAAAATTCTCTTAAAACCTCATAAAACTTACTACTGAAATATTTTTGTAATTTGATGAGTAAATAAAATGACCGTCCACAACATCCGGACCTACTTGTTTTTTTACGGTCGTAAAGGGTATGTTCTTGAGGTAAAGTGCTCGTAGAGACGGAAGAGTGAAGACATTCTTTGGAAGGGTTGAGGAGGAATTGCTGCTGAGGTCCAAGACTTCCAAAAAATCAATCGTCGAAGAACTCATTCTCAATTTATCTAACTGTATTGACGATTATATAATAAAAAAACAGGAAAACAAGTTGTCTGCAAAAATAAATTGAAGGGTAGGGAATTCTCTGTTGGAATCGAAGTATATTTACTATAAAAACAGTAAACTACGCAATTGGCTTGAATAATTGTCCCTCGGGTACGGTGAAAAACAGAAAATTTGTAATTCGGGATCCTCATTTCAACTGCCAAATTTCTCTCAGTTTGCATTTTTCAAACCGAAAGGCTTGTGTTAATATTTTAAGTGAACTTTAGAGGTTGATAATTCTGTTTTTGAGGAGTGTTCAGGTTGCATTGGGATCTGGTGAAATCCAGATGCTGAATTGCAACCTGAAAAGGGTCGGTCATTTCCCAGTTTGTCAAAAATATCATCGATATTAGTGATTTAATTTCTAGCGAATAAGGAAATTCATTCATAATTGTAAAAAATAACGCTGTCAAAAGAGACAATTCGCTTCTTTATAATCGCATTTTTTTCTATTCTCTATTATGTAATCACGTGGCAGTCAAACGCTCCGTTAATTTGTTTTCCGGCTTGGACAATGACTGTGTCCTCGACATTGAAGATTCACGTGGCCTGGTTGGAAACCGGAAGAAGGGAATCGATTGGCAGGCATGAAATCAATCTGAATCTCATGGAAATAGATGCGACAAACGATGTTTCTGCGAGAGATTACGAGACGGATGAATAGCATTTTTAAGTTAAAAAATCGTCAATTCGCAAAGTTCCAGCATCCTTACACCGTCCTCGAAGTTTCTATCGCTCCCAAAGACGACGATGGTGGCGGATCTTTTGAGACGGAAAATCCCGCGACTTATCGATACATATTTCATTGGTTTTTCCCTTTCAAAAAAAAACAGTTTATCTCTATAGACTTCGACCCAAAATAATTGTATACTGTGGATAACAAAAAAAGCCAACTTTCAGAGCTATTAATTTAGTTTCAGTCTCCGAATCTTTAACGATCTGTGCAATTGCAATACATCCTTTTGGACCAGGGTTTAAGATACTTTTCATACTTTAAGAGACGTTTATTTCGGTTTCAGGAGCCTCTGATCTGCAGACTCTTCCAGGTGCAGCGAACCCTATAACGAAAGAAACTGCTTTGGGAAAGGGAGCATGGAACTGCATGAAACAGCACAAAGGTAACTGTGAACGGAGAACAAACCAGTATAAAATCGTCATAGTCCACGCGAAGATTGCTCGTTACTAAAAACTGTCGTCTGTTTTTGGGTCTGGGATTTGGAAGTAATATGCAACGGATGGAAATTTGATACTTTCTTCCGAGCCGAGAAGTTGATTACCGGAGCTGTAACGATGTTAGATAGTGTGGAGAACGATGATGCGAACTTCCTTTTGGAAGAAGACAGATTTTACGACGCCGAATCAAGCCACGATCAACCAACGCGATTAGCATTGACCATCGAGCCGACGATAATTGACGATCCGAAGAATTTGGTTCGCGACCTGCGCGGAAAAGTCGAGGAACTCGAAAACACGAGCAGGGATATTTGCCAGGAAATTTGTGGCTTGAAGAAGGAGTTTCAGGTTTCTGGAGAATTTGAATGCACGGGCTTGCAGCGAATCAAAGTTCGGTTGTATTTCATATTGCGCTTTGCAGTACGACGAATGGAAAATAAACCACTTGTCGACGGTGGCGAGGAAGCTTCGGGAGGATATACACGAAATGAGATATCGGACGATCTTTTGAGCCTTTTGCACGGGGAAGTCAAGAGAATTTACCGCAGGAATTGGCCTTTTGCGCTGCGACACAAGGAGTGCGAACCGGAAGAAATAAACCTCGTCATTTGAATCTCCTTACGAGTTCGCGAAAGCAACCCAGGATTTGCGACGTTCGATCCGGGAAAAGTTTTTTTACATTCGCACGAGACTTTTTTGCATAATTTATTGTATGGAGATTCGTATTTGTAATGAAGGTTTTATATTTTTCGAAAGAAAACGTACGTTTTTTTAATTATTTATTCCCGTTGAATTTTTTATGTTTGGTCTGAAAAAGAATTGTAAAAAATGTAATTTATTTATTACATTTTCATTCGATTTCTGATGTTTCGAATATTTCATCGGCTTTGTTGATTCTTGCGACACCTACTGAATTCTTAGAGAACTGGGTATCATTCCCTTGATTGATATTGATTTCAAATATTCATTGTTGAGTGTTCCACGTGGAAAATGATAAGTGCTTCCAGGGCAATACTATATAAAACCCGACATCTAAGACAGCGACATATTTCAATTTGGTTATTCACTTCAGAAGTACTTCACGAAACGTTATTCCTATGTTTTTAATTGGTGCGCGTATTCGAGGATTCGGTTTCGATCAGAATATACTTGTAGAGCAAATATTGTGTTGATAAATCCCGGAATTCAGCACTGTCAATAACTACGATGATGAACTTTATATCGCGCTTGTTTTTCGTGTGCTTCGTTATTAGGTGTATTGGTAAAATGACACAGCATCAATTTTCTATAGTCAAATACAAGGAGTGTGAATATTTTGTATCCGTAAATTTATTACATTTTTCGTCAGAATGTTCAGATGTACGTATCGTTGGAGGATCAACCGCGCCAGATGGGGCGTACCCTTATCAAGTTTCGATGAGAATTAGAAACTTCCATTTTTGCGGCGGTTCCATCATATCCAAACGATGCATTTTAACAGCAGCACATTGCTTGCGATGGTACTAATAAAGAAGCGCCACTACGTGGTTTCCTAACTTCTAAACTTTATAAAATTTGCTACAAGAGAGATACGGAAGATATGAACATAGTTGCGGGTACGAATTTCTTAAACGAAACCGGAGATAAATATTCTGTTGAAACTGTTGATTACCATCGATACTACGATCATGATAAGATTATAAATGACGTGGGCGTTGTGATATTGGACGAAGATATTGTGTTCAATGAAAAAGTTCAGCCTATTGAAATTTCACGGGAAAATATTACAGGCTTTAACGTTACTGCAACTTTAGCAGGATGGGGGACTTTGGAGGTAATATTTCAGAATAGAGTAGCATTGTTCTGTTTTGTAAAAAACTGTTTTTTTCAAGTTCGACGGCCCAACTCCGAATGCGATGCAACACCTAACAGTTTTGACACGCGAGCAGTGCGGATTTCCAAAACACAATATAACAGAGTCTCATTTATGCACTTTCAATAAAAGAGACGAAGGAGTATGTCACGTAAGTAAATGCATCGCTCTTCTACTTTTCAGAATTCAATTTTTATCGAGAAAAAAAACGCTCAAAATATTATTTTCGCAGGGTGATTCCGGCGGACCCTTAGTTTCAGATGGAAAACAAATAGGAATTGTTTCTTTCGTGCGTCCATGTGCTCGAGGAATTCCAGACGTTTTCACTCGAGTTGCGACGTTCATGGATTGGATTCAAAGTCATTGCTCTGGAATCTGATTTATTATGGTACGAGTGTAATGATATGCTTCGAATCAACTGAATGTTTAATCAGACCTAAATGTTTTGCAATTGTATGCTCCATTTTTGTTTCTAAATAAATCTAAAGATATCATGATGATTGATTTAATAAATATAACCTTGACATCTAATTACCTCTAACTCTCCTGTGCACATAGCTAATGCAAACACGCGCAATAAAACTAATCGCGCGTGATTTATAACTTTAAACACGCACCCTGTGGTAAATCGTGAAAACTCATCATGGTATTATGACGGGATCTGTTTTAGATAATTTTTTGGTGCACAAACGCAACGGTACCGCAGCAAAAATGTTGAACAAATTCATATGCAACAATTGCATTCATTGCCTATAAGAAATCTAAGAACCAAAATTAATTCGTTACCGTCGCATGGATATGGTATATTCTTGAATAAAATATAATTATCACCAATATTGAGAAATAATCGTTGAAAAAATGCATCGGGTGGAAAACCAGTTCTTCCAAGTTCCACGAAGTCCCAAACTCCAATAGCACCATTAATAAAAAAAATAGCTCAGCTGAACAGAACATGATTGAATCGAAAATGAAAGAAAATTATCTTGAAACATTACAAAACTTAATGCTAAAATAATTTTGTAATTTTATAGGTACAAATAATCGAAAAGTTTTCTATTATACATATTTTTTTGGGTATAGATCGAATAAAATTATGCGATTCTCCGATAATATATTTATTAAACATCTTAGAAAAGACCTAATATATTGCCAGATTCAGAACTGAAATGGCTAGTGAAATCATGTTACTAATTTTGATGAGTTGGAACTTACAATCGTGATTTGAGTTTTGTTACTATAATCCATTATTTGCCATTTACATCAACTTGAAATCTAAATGCTTCTACTCATTATTATTATTAGCGTCGCTGGCTCTGTAGTTTTTTTCGGAGCCATTGTTTCAAAGTGATTGATGTATGAAAAAAATGGCGGCAGCGCGAAGGAGGATCTTCTAAATCTGGAATCAATCGATTATATTATTGGCTCATATTTTCTCTCAAACTTATTGCTATTATACTTGACAAAATTGTCTTCAGATTTATTCTGGTAATGAACTCTTTTTACTGAGAGAAACACCGATTTTCAAATTGCATTAGATTCAATGTAAAGAGTATATCCGAACACAACACTCGGAACTATTGAGTTTTTCAAGGTCTCAGAAAGGTTATCCTTGAGGTAGAGTCTTCGTTAAAATGGGAGAGTGAAGAGATTCTTGGGATGGGTTGATAAGAAATTGCTGCTGAGATCCAAGAGTTCCAAGTCTTTTAGTGGCTGAACACGAGGCTAAATCAAACGTCAAAAAACTCAATTTTTATTCATCTTAATGTATCAACAATTTCACTGTTAAAAAACAGAAAAATAAGTTGTTTGCAAAGATGAAATTAAGTTAAGGGAATTCTCTGTTGGAAGAAAAGTATATTCACTATGAAAACCGTAAATCACGCAATTGGCTCGATCTGTCTCTCGGGTACAGTTAAAAACAGTCAATTTGTGATTCAAGATCCTAATTTTTACGGCGAAATTTCTCTTAGTGTTCATTTTTCAGTCCGAAAGGCATGTTATCATATACGAAGTGATCCTCAGAGGTTGAGTATGTTGTTTTTGGAGAGTGTTCGGGTTACATTGGGATCTGTTGGAATCCAGATGCTGAATTTAAACCTAAAAAGTATCGGTCAATCCCCAGTTTGTCCGAAATACTGTCGTTATTTGGTCGGGGATATGCGTAATGAACAGATTGTTTGGAGTGAAAAGACATTAGGATAGTTTTTTACGATGTCCCGAATTGCTTCGCTTCCCGTAATTGCTAGAAAATTTTGCCTTGTATTTTCTATTGTGATTCCAGCCTGATAAGTTTCCTATCGTCGCTTTTCAAAATTGTTGAGGTTAGTCTATTCAAATAAATTGAAAATAAGTTCTTCGACGTTTTTATCCACATCAGTAGCGTTATTGTAATTAATAAATGCTCGTTTGCTTTTCACCTTCACAAGGTCATACACGTGCAGCGGGAGGGGGACAAAGGCATCGTTATCTGTGATTTGTACGTTTATTGGAACGACTGTCGATGACCTCGCCGGAATCACGTTGAGTTGCACGTGATTGTTCTTTAAATTTGGCTTTGCTATTAAAGTTCCATTTTCCCTATCTTTTAGGATGATTAAATTTCTATTTCCGATGATGATTTTTCCTTTCGGTGTGTCGATAAAGACTCGGTTTCGTTTTATGAAATCCATGCCTAAAATGCGGATTCGTCGAACTGGGAATATTTCACGTACAATAGGAGCTTTGCAGTACGACGAACGGAAAATAAACCAATTGTCGACGGCGTCGAGGGAGTGTCGGTGGGATATACACAAAATGAGATATGTGGACGATCTTTGAGCCAATTTCTTGCAGGAATTGGCCTTATGCGCTAAGACGCGAGGAGTGCGAACCGGAAGAAATAAACCACGTCATTTGAATCTACTTGCGAGTTCGCGAAAACAACCCAGAATTTGCGACGTTTGATTTGGGAAATGTTTTTTTTTTTCATTCGCCCAGCACCTTTTTGCAACATTTTGTGTTTGCCAATTTTACTTTTTTTTTAAGGTTTTTTATTTTTCTAAAGAAGGGGTACGGTTTTTCCTCCCCTTATTCCCCTTGCC
>JABFQM010004123.1:0-10128 GCA_022816865.1 Zelostemma sp. ZL-2020
TCAGTAAGAAGGTCAACAATTCTTTAAACAAATGCATGTATCTTTTTGGCAAATGAATATTTTTCAAAACGCCACGGTCAAGTTGTTGCAAATAGTCCCGTGAACAATATAAATAATCGAACATGCAAATTGGCTAAGAAATAAACATTTTTCTTTTAAAAAACTGTTAAAATTTTCAATTGTTCGTTACGAGCATTTTTGCACAATTTTTTCAGTGGCTTATTTTTTTTCGTGAAGAAGAAGATGTTGTTAAATAAATTATACTGGCATATTAAATGTAATTAATGACGTTGCGTTATAAATATTTTTTCTAATTCACCCTTGCATTAAAGTATCGATCCACCTTAAGGAGCTCTTCAATTGAATAGATAAAATCCACATTTCCGAAAAATAAATTTTTTCAATCATTTCTGTGATCCTTGTTGTTCCAACAAACAGTTAACGCTTACGAAGATTTTTTTGGAAAAATATGTTTTATAGTTTTTAAGACGAAAAGTCACGAAACATGGGGGTTTTTGTAAGTATTGATCCACCTTAAGCAAAATTCGAAATTCAAACGCTGATTTCCGAGTGAAAAATAACTTTCTAGATTCCGCTCTTCTCGTAAACAACGTAGAATTCTTTTAAGAACAAGTTTAATGTTTTGTTTTTGTACAGTTGTAATTAGTTTTTTAATTACGTGCAATCAAGTAGTCGGAGACACGAATGTCTCAGTAATGGACATGGCTGGGAAAAACGTGATTACGATTAAAATTGAAAACTATTTATAACTACGAGTGTTGTCTGAAACGACAGCTTTTTATTTTGTTGAAAAATAATAATCACGTCATTATCATGAATAAAAAGGCTACTCTAATTGCTAGTGTTATACATGTAATACACGAGAATGCGAAGCGTGTAACATTATAATTTATTCGAAAGAATGAAATTGAAATATTCAAAATTACTGGAGTAATTTTTTTTCGCACTGAAATAATTTTAAACGACGATTTTATTATCGTGTTGACGTGAAGTTTTTGAAAGCATCGTAAAAACTTTCAGGAAATCGAATTTTCCAGTAAAAAATCAGCAAAAATCGATTTTATTCAGATTTCTTTACTTCGCTTATTCGAGATTTTGCGAAAAAAATCAGGAACATTGAGTAATGCAACGTATAATTATAAAAATAACAACTTTCCAATATCACAATGATGAGTAGATTATACATGAATAACGATTTATTACAAGTCATTCAACCGGATTGTGTAAGCTTCGTGAAATATTGATGAACATTTAAAGAAAATTCAGTTGTACGTTAATTCAGTTGTACGTGACTTTTGAAATTTTATAACATTTTCAAACACTTAATAGTTTTCAAAGTGAAAACTGTGAAATTAAAATTTAATTAAGCAGAGATAAGAGGCGCCTCACCTCATCGAAGAGGACGTGACAAAAAGCAATGCAAAAATGGCGTCTTATTCTTACGAACGAGAAAAGAGTGGATGGTGACATTGTAATCAATACTCTTCTCGAGTAAAAAGCAGCTTCCTTCATTTCACGTTTCAAAAACTTAGACAATCTTGAAATCGAACGTATTCGCGAAATCATAATGAGCGACATTGAAAATTCGTATTTTTATCTCGCTAAAACTATGGAAATAAATGCCCATAGAAAATATCTGATAGAAATTGATGCTTACTTGACAAAATCGTCTCTGCAGAAGACGTGGCCATTCCGCGCGAAGCACTTGTCCGTCAGCCGAGCACCACAATCTCGACACGTGAGACATCGTGCATGCCAACACCTCTCCAGGACCCTCAAGACGTACCTGTCCAGAATCACTTCCTGACACCCACCACATTTTGGTATCGACGCTGAAATGTGAAATAGAATATGGATTTAGATGACTAATTAGCACTGGACAATATTTGTTCAAGCAAAATTGCAGGTTTTACACTGTAATCTTTTACATGTTGCCGCCAGCAGACATCGACAAATTAAAATGTGATTTTGTAAATTTCTTATTTTAGAAGTATCTTTGTCGCACGTAAAATAACTGAACCCAGCATTGCCAAAGATTTAGAGTTTTTACGGGCATTTTCGTACGAATTGTAGCTCGGTTCGTACCGTTTGCGTGGCAAAATCGTCACATTTTATAATTGATTGTATTCGGTCCATCGCGATTACTCACAGTATAGAATTTTCGGTAAACTTTTGGGTAAGCCGAGCTCGACCGCAGGCTGCTCTAACAGATGCATCGCGAGACCTGAATAATTTTTGTCGCTGCTTTGATCCCCTCGTGACTCCGGACTACTGTGCGGAGGCGTTAAGATCTCATTTCCGTACATAATTCTTCACAGCAAAGCCTCGCGATGTCTAGTACGCACAACACCTTTATACCGAGTTCAATTTCTCAGCGCGAGCTCGAAATCACAGATAGGAATTGCCAGTTATCATCGCTACACTTTTATATTTTAATTTTTGGTAATTCTAATTAAATTATTTATTATCTATCAAACATTTTATCACATTAGTTGTATCACGACCTTATCAGTGACTAGATAAATGGTTTTCAAAATTTCCCCACTTTACAGTTCCGTTGTCATGTTTTCACCGTCACTTCTATAGAATCGACTGATTTCGCCGCTCGATTTCACATGCACCCGATCGCAACAAGTCTTCTTCATATTCCGATCGACGTTTTACACATAAAATATACATACGTATGTATATATGTGTATATAGATATACCTAGTCCTGTTCGAAGCACGCGTACGACTGAATGTCACAGGCAGCGTGTTGCTCGTGCGCACGTGGCCGTTTCAGCACGATTCCGGGGTGAAGTGGGGTGATCGGCGAGACCATTGGGTGCGGCTGCCACCCTCGCGAGTGTGCCGATTGGCGGAAAGCTCGTACGCCTACGCAGCATGGCGCGTGTTATTGCCGAGATGAAAAAGGCGCCGGTGCCTTGTGCGAACGGCAAGAGAGGGAAACAAGACTCGGGAGGGATGAGCGCGAAGGGGATGAAAAGGGTAGACTCGGATGAGGGGAACAAAGGGAACCTAATATACACTCATTTTGACGCTTTTGCACCCTTGACTTCAGCGCAAAAGGAACTTGGGGCCGACGGTCGGAGTTCTTTGAAATATCCTTTCAATATTTGAAAACCCTACCGTAGCGCCAGCTTCGTCTCCGTTTTTTTCGCCACATCGCTTTTATCTCGATCGGGGCTCGCGTAAATTTATCTGGAAATACGTTTTATTTTGCAATATTTGCGTGATAGATATTCGTGGCTGAAATTGAGGATCGAAAGCTTTTCGAGAAAGCCAAAAACGAGGTTTGAACCGATTGACGAGCTCTCGTCTTTATGGCATCGTGTCGCAATGAAAACCGCTGCCAGCTGTAAAGTTGCGCTAGCACAGGCCATTACTTGTTATGGCCGTTTTATTACGAGCGCGGAATACTTGCTCGAAGTGAGATTTTACCTACGTTTATATTTTAACATGTCGCTTCGTACTAAAATTTTCGAGTCGTGTCTTCAATGTTATCGTAGCTTCATTTCGCACTTGTAAAAATGATTCGTGGGAGAGGAAAGGTCGGACAAGGGGAGGAATAAATTGATGGAATATTTCGATATATTTCTGCCATCGGCAGTATTGGTAGCAGTATATAAAAAAATTAAGTACGTTATTTTTGTAATGTGAAACAATGTTATTGTTCAAACCATTATTAAACAATTATTTTAACTGCGTCTGGCATTCTTTATAAATAGACATAGAACAATTATTAAGATAGTTAATAGTAAATTTCTGTTCATAAGTATTATCAACAGCTGTATAATAATTATCTGTACAATAATTACCGGACATTGTTTCTTATCTTTTTGAACTTAATTGAATCCTGTCAAATCTTTATCGAAGAAGATTTGACAATTTAAAGTTCGCTCTAGAATTTGCACTAGACCTAGCAATAATTTCAATTAAAATCCCTTTTTAGGGTAAAGAGATGCGCGTTATACCAACAAGAAAATAATTTGAATTTAAAATTCTTTTCAGTGAAAATAGAGATTTTTCGTTTTAAACGTAAAAAAATTGAAATATTGAAACAAAGTTGGCTAAGGCAAGACGATACAAATGCTATTTCTGTCCGAAAGAATACGTTTTTCTGTTACATAACGTTTATTTTCGATATTTTTCAACTTGAAAAACAGGGATTATTACACATGAAGAATAAAAATTAAAAGTATTTTCTTCTCGAAATATTTCGCATTTATCGAAAAAGTGGGCGGCTCATGAAAAATTAATTACGTTTGTTTCCATCAACATCGAGAGCACTCTGCTCCCGAAGGATTTCGAGCAAAGGTTCGACAGCGATATTTATTATTATGACTTTCGGAAAACAGAAATATCGTACATTCATGTGGCATCTCTAATGCAGCGTAAATAACATTAGATTTTCCACCTGACATCTACCAGGGGCACGGTATTTATCTTGAGCCTCGCGGCAGATGGTCCAGAATTTTGCATACATGCAGATCCCCATAAAAATCTGTCGTATGCATCGTTTAACTAGAATAAATGCTCGGTTACGTGCAATCATTTTCATAAATGTGTTTACTCGGGTGAAATGTTGCAAAACCAATTCAAAGAAAATTGATAAAAATTACATGACAAAACATTAGAAACGCCAATATGTATTTGCTTATCGATTCTCAGTTTCCCGCAAAAAAGCATAAATTATGTGAAACGGAACGAATTTACCCCACTACGCGCATCTGTTTCGATAATAATATATGCATTTACAGTGGCAAAGTCATAGGCTGAAAGTAGGCTAAAAGTGCCGGAGTTTTACAGTGGCATTTGGCAAATGTATAATAAATACAGGTTAAAAAGCCGCTCGCACCGACATGAATGTCGAAGGTAATTTACGGTACGTCAGTTTGACGCCCCCCGTCGATAGAGAAATAAATTTTCCACGCTGATACATAAATTATGGTCGCGAACTCTCTCCATCCTCGAATTCATACCAAACGCGGCGTACGTGAAAAGTCCGAAACGCACGATTCGATTCGACTTCCTTTTGTTCAATTTACGCGAAACAATGCAAAAAATACAATTCCTCATTGTCGACGGCTGTCTTTATCTGTCAACATTTTTCTCTTAACGACGTGACATCGTAAACCTTTCATTTCTCTCTCTCTCTCCCTTATCTTCATTTCCACATTTATCTCTTTTTTCTTTTCTTCGACTTGTCGCATTGAGAGCGACCGTCGAAGCGAGGTGGTAGCACCAGATGTCCCATTGTTCCGGGCACATCCACAGTTTACATGTACAGCGGAATATCAGCGCCGAGTTAGGTTTGCATTAAGCAAAAGCGGATGAAAGGGGCTGGTTGCGTGGGAGTGCCGTCATGCTACGATAAACCACCTTTCCCGTAACGATAAATCCACGCAGCATCTCTGGAACCCCAATGGAATCACCCCAACGGGCTCTCACAATGCTCGATGACAGGTCCCACTCATTGTCGGATCCTGCGTATCCCGCGTATATACTTAACATATATTTATATCATCTAACCCGGACTATGAGACAGGGCTTGTAAACGTTTAACACTTTTCATCTCCAAGTACTCGTTTGGGATTTACGTATTATACGGTCACTGTAATGTTAGCCATTTCCATGACCCATTTTGCGAGGCAGTGTAAATTGCACGTTTTATTTTGAACGGGCGATGACGTTTTCCAAGCATTGCAGTCACGACTTCATTTTGAGCTTTCAAACGAAGTTTTAGAGTCGAAATAAAAACGTTTACGAACGAGCAACTTTCTTAGTTAGTAGAGAGCTTTGTGATCTCAAACACAAAGCGAGTGATAAGTAAAGTTAATAGCATCCCACGGGATACACTGATCACCAGTCTTTGTTTTCGCTTTTGTGCTTTCACCGATTTTGACGTCAGCGCCTTTCAACGTGTGTTGGTACTTTGAGAAAGAATTTTATACAGTTTCTAATTCTTTCGAAATTCGTTAAAGTAACCTTTTATTTCATGCCGAGAAAAATATGCTGCAGTCAGATCAATTGAGTATATTCAGTTGAGAAATGTTTCGTGGAAGTAACTGAAGTATTTAGTTGAAACAACCAAAAGTTCAGATAAAAGAAGTGCAACTTTAGTTCTGTTAAATCGATGAAATTTTCATGATTAACTACAGGCTTCTGTTGTCTTGAAAATGAACTATAAATCTCTTTCTTGAGTGAAATTTCATTCTAAGGAGTCTCATTCCGATATTGAATATTTAGATATGTTTAAACAAAAACTTGGGCAGTTGAAAATGAAAAGCGTTACAAATTTATTCCGCAGCGAGAGCGAGAGAAAAAAAATGAAGGCGAAAATACGCTTCGGACGATTTTCGTTCGCCCCTTCGTACTTCGCATATGATGTGGATTCATCAACGTATTACCCAGCTCCGCGGACACATTGTGCGCATTTTATACTTGTTTGCACAATTCCCTTTGCACTTTTTCGTATGGCTGATCGTTTTTGGTCAGAGACACGTACGGACGTCGGCCAAATGTTTTAGGGGACTCGACTCGCTGTCGTTTTGTCGTTCGAAAGAGCATCGGATTTATTGATGCCATTGGTTAGACACGGTGGATTTATTCAATGGCTATCGTCCCAACCTGAATAGCTCGTATCTTCTCAAGCAAAGTGTAAAAATTGAAACTGCGCGATATTACGGGAGGCGGGAACTTGAAGGTGCAAGAATTGAGATGAATTTTTTATTCACAATCGAAATTTCATCGTGTGTACATTTTTTTCTAATGTCAAATCACTATTATCACCCCCTCAATTTCGATCGATCCAAAGTTTTTCTGCGAAATGAGACGTGCCATGAAAAATATGATTTTGTGATTAAAAACGTAAATAGAAAATTTTATTAGCGCCCGTTTTATAGGTATAGAAAAAATGTATTTTTATAACTGTCGTCAATTTTATGCAACTCAAAATAGTTGATCGTACTGGAATTCGTTTAGAATTCTTGAAGATGGAATGAAGAAAGTTGAGCCGAGTGAAATCAAAGTCAATTATGAGAGTATCAAGCGTAGACTTAATTCGAGCGCCATACTGCTTTGATATTCATCGGGCAGTTAAGAGCCGATGAATTAAATCCATCGCATCGCGCTGCTCCACGAGGCGGCCCATCTAGGCGTCATAAAATGGATAGGGTAACTTCTGAGGATAGATGATGGTTTTCGGTCTGCATTATGTATGCGCAACACCCATTTCATGTCGCGTGCGCAAAGACGAACTTGTCCGACTCGCGCATATGGGGACATTAGCTACCCCATTACCTTCTCTATTCACACGTGCGCTTTTGACATTCATTGCTTTATATGGGGTCCTTTTTTCCAGCAACATTGCTACAAATCTACGTACCTAAAGATGCCAAACTTTTTGAGGATAATAAGACAGAATTGGAAATTCCCGTAGTTCTTAATTTTGAGTGAAGAAAAATAGGAAAAATAGATGAAACCAGACGATTCGTCATTTTCGTTTGGCAGGTACATTAAGAAAATTGTGTCCCTGCTCGGAAGTTTCTCGTTCTCGTGCACAAGTTCAATCCTTGAAGATGGAAAGTTGGAACGCACGACAGAAAAACAAGGACAGTGTGCTTCAAGTTCTGCATGAGGGTTTGAGCAAGGAAAGGGAGGTTTTGAGCCCCTGTGAGATGCGTAGGGTCAAGTGGACTAAAGTAAGTTGCTGAATGGGAGTGTTAAGGGGAAAATATATGCCCCATGCATTGGGTAAGGGAGACGATGGCTTTAATCTATTACCGGTCGACTCGCCAAGTGGCTTCTTGTTATACGCTCGTTTAGAGCGACCTTGTTAAGTGTACTGATTCAATAAGCATTTTTTATGTGATTTTATCTATTTCTATATGTTTTTAGTATTTAGAGTGTTTCTAGAAAAACATCACGCGAATGAAAAGGATGTATTCGTATCTTTTCAGTTCAATTTTAATTTTAAATGATGAAAAGATCATCAATGAAGATCGGTGATCACGAGCACATTTAAAATCAAGTCTGACGAAAATAATTGATCTTCAGAGAAGAAGTTGATCTCTCTAAATTCCTTCGAGTGAGATTTCACTCTTATAAAATCTTACTCGAAGGAATTTTCGAGAGATCTATACAAAAAGGTTGACGTATTCATTCTACGTTGTTCTTGGAACGTTTAATGTCTCTGGAACAAATGAAAGTGATCGTGAGGAAAACCCTTAAACGACAACTCACCGCGAATCGAGGGATACTTAAACTTCGGTAACTGTATATTAGAATGTAATCGAGTACTACCATGAATCCTCATAGGTTGTTTAGTCACCTGCAACAACAGCAAAGTGATCTTTCGTCCCGTAGAAGGAAGCCGGAGGATACGAACTACGAAGGGCAGAGCAAGTCAAAGGATTCTACGGCGTCGCGTTCCTCGAGGCTTCTCACATCTGGCCCGTACGTGGCGCGTGCCACAACCGGATGCCTTCCTACCCTTGTCTACTCTCAAAACTATTCGTGACCGACCTTGTATTTTCGAGGTTTCGGACGCATCTGCTTTGATGCAGATTGAATTTCTCGATCGAAGAAGGTCAACGATTCGATCTTTCTTGCTATTTCATTTCAAAGGTCGGTTCGATTTAAAATTCAACTGCAAGTTCAAAAAGATACGAACGTTTCGAAAAATGATGCAAGAATCGCGTTTATTTTGTTGTTAAATATATGCTAAACGTCATGTAACTTGTCCAAAGTTCAATTCTCACATTATATCAGTACGCGGTCCCGCGGGAGCGCGACAAACCGAGCGAACTCGTCGGGGATTCATGGGAACAGCGCGGCGACTACGAAGCCCAAGAGTATCCAGTGTACGAGTGAGCATATTGCGCGATCCGGGCCCATGGGGTTTTTCGTGTGAGAAGTCGAACGAGCGGAGGAGACTGAAACGGCCAGGATACTTTGATGGGGCGCGGTGCAGCGCAGGCAAGTGTTACGGGTTACTAACTGCGTTTACGGAATGGTTCTGTCGTACACTTGACGTCGGGATGGGACCCAAGGGTCGTAGGGCGATACAAACTTATAAATGTCTGCTTACTGTACACTGAGATGAAATAGAGACAATTGAAAAACTCGTGCCTTTGTTTTGATCGGAGCCGATACTTTACAATGCGTCCATTCTTATGGAGTTTGCATTTTGAAGAAAAAAAAGGTTTGGACAAAGTTATGCTAAATTTACGAGCTTCCAGTTCCCATAGAAACACTCATAGAAAATTTTAAAGTAACCTTTACGATTTTTATTCTTTAGAATTTTGTTGAAAGGTCTTTACGAATAAGAATCGAAGCTTTAAAGTGTGTAATAACATATTAAAAGTCAAGAATGCGGAAAAACAGGTAAACGTGAAAGGAAAACATTTTTTAAGTAGTCTAATTTAGATCATTTTATCGTATGTATCGCGTGTAAGTGTACGTATATGTGGAAAACAGAAATGTAGAAGCAAGTCCTACGTCTCTTTGATTTCCCTAGAGAATCGAGCGTGGTTCGCTTCGTCCTTGTATTCCCTGAGACGGAACCCTTCCCAAGTACCGCGCCCCTTGAACGCCGCGTAATACTGCCCGCGCCCACTTTGTATATGTAGACAGATATAGCATGATCTCGGTGATTAGTCCCCGATTTTATCCATTATGACGCAAGAAAGGGCGACCAGCTCCTCTTCGTTTTTTAGATAAATCATTAAAAATCTCACCATTATTTTTCACGGTATTATTTACTGACAAAATGCTGTAATTTGTCCTATGCCAAGAAAGTAAAAATTACGTTACTTACATTGTATAATACCTAAGTTACAGTAGCAGCATTGTTCTTACGACAGGCTTCATGTATTTTATATACTCTGAACTTTTACAGAATTTCGCGTAATATTACATGAACCTCTAATTGCCTAAACTTAAGGTGGATCGATACTTTAATGCAAGGGCGAATTGAAAAAAATATTTATAATGCAACATAATTAATTACATTCAATATGTGAATATAATTTATTCAACAATATCTTCTTCTTCATGAAAAAAAATACGCCAGTGAAAAAATTGTACAAAAATGCTTGTAACG
>JABFQM010004124.1:0-10127 GCA_022816865.1 Zelostemma sp. ZL-2020
AAATAAAAAGATGAGGCTTTTTTGAAAACATGTAACTGTCCCGCATTACCCCTCAACTCGTCTAATACGGGACACCATGTAAATAACATTGACAAGTGATGAAAAAGTGAATATCGGTTTTAATGTTCAAGAAAATGGAATTAATAAAAGATTGCAAAACAGTTTACGAAACAGTAATCAATTTTAACAATAAATCAAGCGGAAAACAATTGTATACATATATTTGATTTGAGTTAAATTGTTATTGGCTAAAGAGTGAAAATGAAGAATAAGTTCAATACAAGAGTTATGAAGTATTTTTAATATAATTAATATCATAATAATAATTGTTTCATATATTTAACTATGGATGTCCCGCATTACCCCACCTTGACATTTTTTTCAAAATGAATTTTACACTCATATGATCATGCATGTTTTAATTGATTATAATTATTTCGAAGAGAAATGATTATACTTCAATAATATCCACTCGGATTTTTTAAAAAATAACAATTTATGCCTTTTTTAACCTCTAAAATAGATTAAAATATTATGTACATCGGAAACAGCGAAAAAGTTACTTTTGCAATAACTTTTATATAAATGATTCTATATGTACGAAATTTTTTCTTATGATTTTTTATTGTGTTACAAACGATATTCATACGCGTACGTTAATTATTATTGCGGCGATTTTTAAATAATAATGTGTCCCGCATTAGACGGCGTCCCGCAATACCCCGTTCTCCCCTACAGGGGGAAATTGTCACTTTCGACAGATTTGTTTTAAATTTTTACTACGTGAAAAGAACAATGCTTTCTACTTGTGTCAGAAATTTGAAGAAGATTAGTCGTTTCGGACCGGAAGTTGGCAACTTGTATACAAAACGTACAAAATTGCTGACTTCCATCACAGTTATCTCCGGTTCAAAACGATTGATCTCCTTTAAATTTAAAGCGTGATTATAAATCACTGTTCTTTTCACATATGTAGTAAAAATTTATAACGAATCTTTGGAAAGCGGCAATTTACCCCTATAACCGCGGACAAACCGTAAAAACAATTTCTAAATTGCTTTCATTTCGTCCAACATGCAAACCAACTAGGAATAATTCTCGTCTTCTGATCCGTATCGTTTTGTACCGCGACAAGTGCGTTATCATGCAACGAATCCCGCGTAGATGAAACCCAACTACGTGCATAACACCGGCCCCTCACTGCAAACATTTCATTCCTACGACCAACTATTGATCTTTCTCAGCTTAACGAATTTTCATTATTGTTGATTTCAGAGAAATTTCATTTTCAACGTAAAAACTAGTGTCATCAAAGAATACATTTCTTTAATCGAATGGTTCATCTTTAGTATTTACAAATTGCTAATTCATGCGAATTTCGTATCATTTTATAATTACTGTTGGCTCCAAAATGCATCGATGTGCCTGTAAAGTGTGCTATTTTACGACGGAGATGAATAACATAACGACAAAAAATAAAAATAAAAAACATCTTTATGATTCTTATAGTGTAATAAAACCTATTTTGTAATATCGAAAACGATGTAATCTGTATTTACTTACTTGAAAATCGTTCGGTAAGTGAACAAAATGCGAGTGCTGTTTTCGTTTCAAATCACGTTTTCAAAGTAGACATGACGAGCAACTTTAATTTGGTATTTTCACTTACGGGAATGCCCGAGAGAAGTCAGTTTTTTAAAGCGAATGATAAAACTTTGAAACCACATCAAATAATATATTAATTTCGTTTAACTTGGCGATATGGTTATTCAACCATATAATGATATTTTAATGTTTTCATTCGAATTGTTTCGATTTTAGTGTGCAAATACGCGCAATTAAAAGTTTTTTTCTTTCGCAATTAGCAGTCTTGCCTCGGAATAAGTGTCAGGAAACAATTCCGGAAAGTAGAGTCCAGGGAAAAAGTTAAGAGCCGTGTAAGCATTCATGGCAAATTTAATTTCAACAGCTATGAGAGGTTCGTTAAAAATCTGAATCTCGAAAATTACTCCCCAGGCAACGAAAGCGCATATGTGCATATATTTGATGAAATTTTATGCGAGCGTATTTACACGCCAGAAAAATGACTAGGGAAATTGGATTCGTTGAATCGCAATGATAAGAATTAATAAAGCGGATATATTTGTAAAGAATTGGGTTTGATCGGAAAGTGATGGAATTGCTTCCATCTTTCAATGTCGATCGAAACTATTATTAATCAAATACATTGCATAAATTTTTCCTTTCGTTATATAAATTCATAGTTACCGGGGGACAATCTTGGCAAGTCTGACGTTGCATTAGACGATTAAACAATGCCCCACAAGATAATCCCAAGTAAATTCAAATAACTGTGACTGTTCGAATCACAATTTCGTTCGCCAGCAATCGTTCAATGCTCCGGGCTCTCCAATTTATTTTGACATTAAGAAACTACCCCTGACCCAATTTTAAGCGAAGCTCTAAAGACCGGAGAGATTTGCAGAGTTTCAATAATGAACCTCACTTTGAATATTTAACAAACTCTATTCTGCCTTTCTTTCTTTCTACCAGCGAGAAACTTTACTGCAAATAATTGGATAATAAGAGTGTTCCTTCATGTCGGAAATTTCATTTTCGTAACACAACGGGGATTTATAAAGCTTCATGGCTGGGAAAAGAATCATCTTCATTTGTCTCCTCTTTTAGAACACTTGAAATGTTTTCCAAGTTCTCTTATGCATTCGTATACGGAGAATACGTGCAATGTTTTTAAAGTGAAAACAAACGAAGGTACTTGTTTTTCCAAGGATCACAGTGCATTTTTTTCTCTTAATTACCGATTTTATGTGATGACTTTATCATGTATCCAAGTTGCTCACGAAGCTCACCGAAAACTTGATGTAGTTCTGCAAATCAGCCGTTGGGCATAACAACCAATTTCACGTGTCCACGATGGCCGAACATAAATAGAGCGCATCAATCAAAATGACAGATTTCAACAAAATGCACAATCGCTGTTGCATTTGAAAACTCATTATTTCATTATTTCTAAAATTATGCAAAAAAGCCTGCCTATTATTTGATTAACAAAAACCGAGTAATTTACATGTTGATCATCATCAATTTTCCGCATTCATTCGATCTCACGCTCCGGGAAATTTCGGCATTACAACCGTACTTGAGCAAATGCTGCACGTTTCGCGGATTCTGCTAAAATGTTCGTACGGCATAGTACAAATGGTCTTCATTTTACGCTATTCCATATAACATTTCTCGAGAAACATCCAGTCAGGCACGAATTTTGAAGATAATTAGCCGACTTCGATATCGTAGCTCCTCCACTTCCGTCGCATGCATGAATTAGTCTGCGCACACGTCTACATCTCTCCCTCCTGTTCAACTTCTGACCTTACCCTTTGTATTCGTGCTACTATGCATGTATGTATATCTTCACTCAACATCTCATCGCAGTCGCAAGTCGCGTGTAACTTTACGTGCGCTAGCTGCGAATATGATGTCGACGGTGTAGCAAGAGGTGATACTGTAATGACGTGACTAATCCAAAAAGGAGCCTAAATTAGCTCAATGTTTTCCAAATACTTCCTGCGTTGACATTCTTTTTTTCAACCCCTATTCATGCATGAAAGAAACAATGTTTAGCGCTTCGGAATGAAACGATTAGGAGTTTGCAACTGAAAATTTACTCCCCGAAATAACTGTACGAAAATATTGTAATGATTGTTTTATTGGTTTTATTCGTTATAAAAATATCGACCAAAGAGATAAAACAATGTGCATGATCGCAGTCGCCCAAAGGTATGCGCTATTCTGAGTATAAAAAAAAGCCAATTCGGTGCAATAATTGGAAGCGTAATCAATAGAGTGCGTTCAGTCGACCGGTGCCTGCATTGAGAGGCAGATTCTCTCTCGGGAATATCTCAATGGGCACGTTTGGACTGGTTATCCACGTGGAGCCAGCGCTTCGCTTCAATACAAAAAATTATCGGATGTTCTCATTCTACTTGTTTTCAAGTTACCAAACGCATCGATCCAGAATTCTTCCATTCCCGGCACACCTTTTCACCTTCTAATAGAACCGTTTATACCATTTACCATCACTTATTATCATGGCAAAAAATCCAGAATCTTAATAGAGGTCAAAAATAATCCAATTAATGGTATTTCTCAGTGAAAAGACATTTGATTCTTTTTATTTTGCCTTGCACTTTTATCAAGTACCTACGCAAGGAACGAAATTAGTTGTTTTTGACTCGTCAACGGAGTCGAGGATAAAAAGTTGCGCTCGCTAAACGCATTCCTGCGATCTCGTAAATTTCCCAACGAGCATTATAAATCCTCGTGAAATAATCACTTAGCACGCTGCATGAAATTAATTAACGACACCATTTCTTAAGGAGGAAATGCAGCGAGATTCTGCAAGCTGTTGGAGAATTCGTACGAGAGATTCTAAGAAACTTAATTGTATCAATGTAAAAGGTTCGTTGCTCTCTCTTACTTTGCACCCGTGAGCAATTCCCAATTTTCATTTTCTCATTTTCAGTAATTATGCGCTCGGCAATCACTTCCGTTGAACAAAACGACTTTATTTTCATCTTATTTTTTCTCTGGCAAATTTCATCATTGAAAAGTTAATGATGCCGAAGAATCGACTGGAAAACTCCAAACAACTTTGTTTTTAATTAATGTAACGAAAAGAATATTTATTGACTTTTGATCAGTTATGGAAAATATGAAAAAACGTATAGGTAATGAACTATTTTATTTACAAAAGTTTCTAAATGTGAAAAATGCGGAACGAATGCATAAAACATCATATTTTCTTGTTCCCGCAGTAGATCGACAAATTCGTGCTGTTTAAATTATGCAGAGCGTGAAAAAGCGGCAATACAAAGTATATCGTATACGCGGAAACGGATTTTTTTCTACATTAATAAGCAGTTGATAAACGAGTAGCTTGCTAATTAATATACAATCGCTGTCGTGTTGATTCCCAACCGCTGAATTGGAAATTTTTCATAAGCTACACTTTTTGTTCAATTCGAGCAATTTAATTTAATTTTTGCACTGGAATCATGAATTGTTAAATATGGGGCTTCATTTTCTCCTTTATCAGAGAACGTTTTTTTTATGGTTTCGGTTTCTTATGGAAGTGGGGAAGTGGTTAGGTTATTAATTGGCGGTGTTTCTCGTAATTCATGGAATGAGAGGCACGTTTTTGAGAGCGATTAATGCAGACCAATGGTTTTGCGGCGTATGCAGCAGGGATCACGTCATTAAGAACGTTTCCGCTTAATTGTTTCAAGCCGTAGCTTTTGCTTTTGCGTAGCACGTCAGCAACGCAGAGAATTAGGAATGCTTTAGCTGTGGTTGCTTTAACGACATATTAATTGCCCTGTCTTTGATGCCATTGCACTACCCGCGGTATCATGTAATGCAATAACCAGTAACCACTGTGAATTTCATTACTCTTACTCGATAATTGCAAGCATTCAAAAATCTCCGCATCCAGTATCAACTTTGGCCGCAAAGGCTCGAATTCTTGGTCTTTTTTTATTTTTACTTATGATCATAAATGCAAAACACAAGCACCTCATTAATTATTCAATCGCAATTTACAGTCGAGCGATATTAATAATGAATTTTCTTGACCCCCCGAAGCATAACGTGAAATGCGAATGCTTTTACATTTGATTACATCCAGAATATAATGCATCGGATGAAAACTGTGCCCGCGATTAATTCAATTTCCTAATTTTACGTAATATAATACATGTCGCAGTAAATAGAGATCGTGCAATGAATGCCGCTGTCGAAATCGCGCTAATTCGTTGCACGTGACGCATAGCTTCTGTTAAATATTATTCTGAAACTACAGCCGTGATGTTTCACTCCAACGAAGTAGCATTATCTCGAGACGAGCAAGTGTTACATTCGGAAATATAGGCAAACTATGTGGAAGTTTTACGTCAAGAGCCAACGCAAGTTCCATGCCATTAAAACTTGACTCGAAGCCTCTGTACGAAATAATATTATGATTAATTCCTCTTGCACTTGCCAGCGCGAAACTTTCCTCGGTTGTGTTATACTACGTTGCGAAATCCCAAATTGACCGAGCGTGATTACGATACATAACTTTCATGAAGGATGAAGCATCGTGGCTCCTTCAAGATCTCAATTAGAAATGTTTCTAGATCCTGAAGAAGTTTATTTTCATTCAAATGGCCTTTTCATATACATTATAACTTTCGCTCGACGAATTGTATCTGCGGTACCGTAGTGATACATGCCGAAATTCTTTCGCAACTTTGAAATTCGAACCCAGTGAATTTTGCAAGTTTTTTTCAATATCCCAGCTCTACGTCTAGTTGAAGGTTATGAAATATATTGAGAAAACACGCGAAAGTCCGTTATTTTTTCACGAAACTTTAAAAATTGATGGAAAAGTTTCAACGTGTTCCATAAAATCGATTCTTTTTCGCTCTTAAAGTTGTATCAACGTTTGATATTATTAAAACTGAAGTTGAGTGCATATTTTTTGCATGATTTTCCAATCTCAAAAATAAAATTAACGATGATGAAACTTGATTGAGAATTGAGAAAACTTTGAAATACATCGATTAAGATTAATTTTCCCCTTAATAAGTATCGGATAGATCTTGAAACATTCGCAAAACACGGATCGAAACAATAGAAATACCTTTATCTCCCAATTATTTCAACATTTGTAAAAAGTAATAGAAGCTATTAATTCATATACGAATGAAACGCAACAAAATGCAAATGAATCTTTCTCGATTATACGCCGACTTAATTAACATTAACGAAGCTCTATTGTAAATTGCCGGAGAAAAATGTTCTGGGGGATGGAATTAAAATTCCACGCGAATATTCGCGAGCGGCCCTTACGTGAGGGAGCAGGGTACGTGACGTTCTTGATTCCAGCTTGAAATACGCGCGTCGTGAGTCGTAACCCGATGTGCGCGTTCAAAAGTCCCCGCCGATTCACATTACTCGCTAGCTCGTGCCCCATGGCCGAACTTGCGCCCCAGACTCCAGAGCCGGATAAGAGAGAATTATTATGCATTCAAATACACGCCCTATCATTGAAATCCAGCTGATTGAACCAGCAAGAACATTCTTTTGCTAACGACGAAACTCCAAATGATAGCCATTGTTTTTCTTGAATAATTTTTCCGATGTTCCGAATGTTTTACGCCTAGTATTCTCTCGTATTGTCACATAGTACGCCTTTTTGCTTGCAATCTCTTTTTCGCCGGGTAAATACAATCGGAAGAATGTAACAATGGTATTGTTTTGCAAAACACGCGAAAAGTGAGCGAAAGGCGCATCGATTTGTATATTTAGCCGACTGCTTACAGCGCAAATAGAACCTTATCCAACGCCGCATGCATAGCGGAAATTATCTATAAGGACATGCCGAGTATTATCATAAATTATCTATATGTATAATCGACGTAACGTAGCACGTGTGTATCTGCATTTGCAATCACGTTGTCATGCGCCGAGCCATTATACGCGAGCCACTTTCCGCGAAGATAAATTTTACCCTGAAATAGCATAATGCGCCACTTTTAAATTTTCCGCGGTCTGAAAGTGTCCCCGTATCTGCAGCGATCGCGTTACCCACTCTTCCACGGTGATAAATTTTCCCAAAATTATAGCCCGAGATGATGTAAAACCCGTTCGACGCGTTACCAAGGCAAAAATTCTTGATAAATCGAAATTGATCGAATCGTACGCGGTGCGATCATTTTTAATTTCGTCTACGCACGTAATTAGAAATGATTACAAAAATTACGATAATGCGCGCAAGTGTGATATCATGCAAGCACGGGGCGAATAATAAGGTTATCGGTAATGAATAAAGGCTCCATATTCATAGGTCGAGCACTCGCTGCTCAATTGGCTCGACGATATTTTGCGTTGCACACTCCAGGGTTCTCGAGAAAGCCCTTCGTGATCATCTTTCACAAGAACTAGATCACAAAAACGAAAGAGACGTCGCTTTGTCAGCCGATATCGGCGATTACCTACTCTCTACCCGTCACTTCTTGTTTTTTCTTTTTCGATGTAGCGGTTTTCAGTGAACAAAAAAAAATTCGAAATTATCCTGACAACGAGCGCAATTTTATCGTAACAAAAGTCTCCGTTGAGGGAAAGTGGGGAGGGTTCACCCTATTATCGAATAAACTAAAACATGGAAATATTCGAACTTTTCGAGCGATAAAATAATTCGCTCGTTCATTGCAAGTCTATTTTTTGCATATTTAAACGAGATTGTAGATGGGAAAAAACACGAGGACTCGACGCGCTTCCATATTTTGCAGAAGATGCCGCGATAGCGCGACAGGCTTTCGCATCGCGGAATTTCGTGCTGCCGTTATCGACGCCAGGGTTTTCATTTTTACAAGTTTTATTGTCGATACACATTGCGGGCTTCCGCGTACGTCCACTTTGCACGAAAGCCCGCGTGCTCGCCGAGCGTTTCTACTTCCGATAGACTTCGAACACGAGAAATATGCACCCCTTCGGCCCGCGATTTATGGTCGATTTTGATTTATACTCAAAATAAAAATTTCCCAAGCCTCGTTTTTACGATTTATATACACGTATGGTAGAAGTTTTTCTTTCCTTTAAATTACATTTCACGATCCGAAACATGGAAATTGGAATTCTCGCCATCTCCTTGAAGCTGTCAAACCATACTATAACATTTCATCGATGTGACATTTCGTCATTTTTCTCTTGTTTCTGCCTATTTTTCTCACAAGTGAAAGTAAATCAAAAATTGAATGGCCGAAGTTGTGCAGAAGTGATGCTTGGTTCACTTTACGATAGAATATTTAAGACGAGAAAGGTTTGTAAAGGTGGCTCGATGGATTTGCAATTTTTTACGAGAGAGTTTCAGCGTTGAAAGTATCGTTTAAAAAATGTAATGCCAGGTCATACTGTTGTCGTCACGCTGACATCTTAAAAAATTTACAACTCGCCATTATTGAATATTTCATGGATCTCAATCATATTACCCTGACTTGCTGCATTCGCAATGCACAAATGTTTATTATACCCAATTTCCGTTTTATTTCTCTCCAAAGTGACGAACGAAAGTTTTCCCTAATTTTTGTTTTTCCAATTGCAAAAGTATTTTCTACGTAGAAATAGTTTGTAAATGCCATGAATTCGTCAGGAGTTGATTCTTTTAGATTGTTTAGTTAAATGACAATAGATTAATCCCGAAATGGTCAGCACGTACAGAAGAGAGAATCGTGTACACGTGCCATGTCGTGCGTTTGGGAGCTTTTCAGAGTTTTCCGAGTTACGCCGCAAACATACGCGCTCGGAATGTTTTTATTGCATGTACCTGGCGCCGAGGACTTTTTTATTTTCGCGTGCTCCTCGAACATGTTCGATTCTGTTTCCGGCTTCCGAAGGCGCACCCGAGGGACCAGCTTTCGATTCCTTCGCGATTTTAATCGTTATTGTGCAGTCCAAATCGCATCATTACCTCGGATACATTCGAATCGATTTACGGGCCAATAATCTTATTCTCAGCTCTTGAAAATGGGCGTGTGCAAGAAATAGATTAATCTTTTACTTCAATTTATTTTTCTTGTACCTTGAACTCGAGGCTTCATTTTGCAAATGATCGAGGAAATTTTGTAGCATGCGAGACGTATTGGACAAGCTCGACGCGGATCGCAACGACGTCGTTAGGGAAAATACACCACGTCTCGCAGCTTTTCACGGTATTTCAATTTAATTAATGTGAAATTTAATTTCAAGTTATTAAAGCTCCGTCGCTATCTCGGTTTATAAAATTTATTTAAAAATGTGACGGTACCGTCAACCAGAGTGAATCTGGCACAAAAAAGGCGTGTTTTTAGTTCGAACAAGTTTACGGAATAAATGAAATGCTATTTTATCAAGTAATGTGAAAACGTCTTTTTTTCGGGTTTCTTAAAGATTCCACCTAACCACTCCTGTGAAGTTGGCGCCGACTTTTTTGAAAAATTAATATTTTATCGGAGTTCTGAGTAGATTCGATATAGTTCTGGAGTTCCTGATGGAAATTTTGAATAGTTCCAACAAAATATGGACAATAA
>JABFQM010004125.1:0-10125 GCA_022816865.1 Zelostemma sp. ZL-2020
CAAGAAATTATAAAATTTCAAGTATACCAACGAGCGAGAGAAATAGCACGTGAAATACAAAAATGTTGGATGAATATAGGAAACTTCAAAGCAGTATGAATTATGGTGTCCTGCTATTTGTAATTTGACCCAAAAGTTGGGTTAAATTATTCGACGTGTAAAATACGAATATTGAAAGATAAAGAAGATAAATAAGACAACTCGAGTACTTGGAGTGGACACGGTTATATTTACCCAGCATTAGTCAGCATCGCACTACTTTGATGTTGAATGCGTCATAAATCACGAGCTCGATATTGAAATGTAATATTGAAACACATGATAATAAGTAATTATTATCGGGCCCATCGCGTTATTGCAAAGACGGCGTTACAAGTCACGAAAGGGCCTGGTTCGTTACGAGTACTTTGCACGGACAGTTGGCCCAAATAGCGGGCAAATTGGCGTGACTCCCACACGGATATGACGCATTATTGTGGCCGGCGCGAGGGAAATAGGTGGTGCGAATATTATAACGAGGAGTCATGCCACCATGCATCGTCTGCGTTGCGTGCTCGTCTGTTTATACATTACCCTAAGAGCACGCGTATGTAATTGCGAGCATCGTCCACGAAAGCGTTTGATTTATGTCTTCATACGCGGTGTTTGCGTGGGACGTGACGCTCAGCGAACGCGGCTTTTCTTCTTGCTCCGCCTCGTCCTTTATCGCGCCTTCTCGCTCTCTGCGAGTACTGCGTCTTTTCGTTTCTACGATAAAACCACGGGAAAGGTTAACAAGCACATTTCACGAGCACGATGCCTTCGTCGCTCATTGCGTGTTGCTAACACGAAAGAGACGATAATTAAAAGTACCAAGGTGCGGAAAAAATCTCATTGTTGTTCGAAAGTTTAAAATAAGGTTAGGTTTCGGAGTTGGCCTGAAAAATATTGCAACTCATGCGCCGTATGTAGCTGTATGTTTTTCTGGGAAATGAGATCGTTTGGCAATTAAGCGGACGAAGAAATCCATGGGGGTTCTTCGCACCTGGAGCGGCCCGTATAGGGATCTCCGCAAATTATGCGTGGGCGAGCTTTTCGGACGTTGCAATCCGACTGGACGCAGATTTTATAATTAGTCGAGCTCGGATCATGATACTTTAATGAATTTTATGACGAGTCTTCCTCGTAAGCTTCATATCAATTGGACCATAAAAAGTTAAGTGAATTTAAGATGCAAAGGAAATGGTCTGATATCGATGCCAAAAGATATAAAAGGAACGACATTAAACAATTAAAGAGGTCTTTGATATTATTTTTCCACACTTGTCTCGTAAACATTTTCCAGGATTATGATTATGCTTTTGAAAAGTGTTAACGATGAGCGAGCAAGTAAGGGATATGTAAAGAGAAGGCGCGTGGAACGCGCGCACGTAATAACAGAACTCGTGAAATAAGACCGCTTTAGCATCCAGCTGCGAAGCTCGCATAAACTTCGCCCACTGCATCCTAAATCGGACGGCTCGCTTGTCTCAGCGAGGGCTCTGAATTATCAATGATCATCGCGCTTTCATGAGCCACCTGTAAATTATGTATCCATTTGGGAAGGAAATGAAGGAAAACTAATTGATGCAATGTTTTGATAGTATGTTATTAGTGAAAACAAAAAAATTATACAGCTTAGGGTGGTCATTATTTGGCGACTTTGTTGGAAAACGTATACTCTACCCAAAAACGAAAATAATTAAAAAACTGACTCAAATATTACCGGAGTAATATTGGTCAACAATACAAAAGAACCTTTATTAAAATGCTTCCGTTCATTAAAAATTTGAACAATCCAGTTCTTTTATATTTTTCGTACAATAATGTAACTTTTTTAAGAAACGAAAAAATCGATTGATCAAAAATAATGCACGCACACTAAAGTCGAGAGATTTTACACTTGAGATAACGTGAATAAATTTTTTTGCAAGCTTATATTTGTCAACGGCGTTAGCAAAATTACTTGGCCACAGTTTTTGATCAATCCTACGTTGTACAGTTCAGTAAAGTGATAAATTATCATACATATCGAAAAATAGATTAAGATCAATTACATAAAAAATGCTCTCATGAATGAAAACGTTGAAAGAATGCCCGTGAAAAAAGGCGCATTAACGACGATAGCTTTGGTTATTACAAATACCGCAACTCGAAACTATCCAATGTTCCGCGCACGATGCATCTTCTTTGAAGCGCTTGAGGTCACTCGAGAACACATCCGGACCGTAAAAGAGGTGAGAGGTTAGACAAACACGAGGTTTTATCTGATGGCCCGTCAGCGAGCGGCCCCTTAAAACGAAAGGTCCTTGCTGATCCATGAATCGAGAGTCCTCGTGATCCTTCCTTCGCCAGAGGTAGGCGTTCCTCGGTTGCCCTTCCGATTTGATAGATTTAATTTAAATCACTTATAAGAGGCACCGAACGATCCGGATACGAATCCACTTGTCGACGCGCCGCATCATTCCTCGAGACGATACGAAATCAGTACCAAAGATAAAACAAAACCTTAAAGTCGCAAAATGCTAGTTGAAATAATGCTTAGCAGTATAAGCGTATGTAAAAAATGAAGTTGGATAGGAATGATTGAGGTCAAAAATATTAGGAAAAAAGAATGAACGAATCTCATTTAAAAGCTTCCGGCAGTTTAGAGGTCAGCTAGTGATGTAGCGAAATGAAGTCATCTCGAGTCACGTGTAACGGACACACGTTGCACGCAAACAATGCGTGGTGTACGTGAATACGTATACGTGATAGGCTGATTGTGTGAAGGCCCGGATGACGCTAAAGATTCGGATCCTTAGTCCTCCGATGACCAATCGAGTAATTACTCTCAGGTAATTAGGGGATTGCTCGAGGTGTACATTAATCAACATTGAATTGATTTGTTAAGAGGCAACTGGTTTGTGGCTAGCAGGTGTTGCTGAAAATCATGCTACAAAAAAGATACCAGGGAGAAGGTGAAAGGGGATAAAAAATGGAGAAGACGCAGACGAAGAAAAAGAAGAGAAGCGGACGAGAAGATGAACGATGCGAATGGAAAGGGTCGAAGGAGGTATATAGAGCGAAATGAGGTCGGCTGTATCTTTTCAACTACGTTATAAAGCAATCCTCGAAGGAATCATTGGCAAGCAGCGTTCCCTAATTGGACCGCATTCCGTCCGAATCTTTTCTATGCTTTACCAGAAATTTCATTAGCGCGACTTTGTCGTGACGGAAGATCAGGTGATAGCGTATCGCCTCGACGCGCATTACATTATCGAAGCTGAAAATTCCATTTTCTCACATCTCAATTTTATGCTCTTTACGGAGATAATGAAAGGAGCGATAAGATATTTTATTTCGTGAGATCTCAGATTAGAATTAGGACCGCAGGGTAACGTATTCTTCAAGAGGAAAAATAACTCGACCTTAGCAATTTTTCTAATCTTGATCCATAAACTACGCCGGTAATTAGCGTCTACTTAGCCGTTCGGAATTTCGTTTCGAACTGACCCAGAAGAACCGACGCACGACTCGCCGACTCACAAAAATTTACGGCGCTGAGGATGGTGATGCCTGAGCAAATGAGAAGGAGCGTAATGATGGTAATGCTGATGATAATGATGGTGCAGTTAGGAAAAAAAGGAGAAAGGAACCCGACGCTGCTACTGTAAATCCAATTCGTAGCGTTCATTCGAATTATGTGCTGGAAGAAACCTCTTATCAATTGTTCATTCGTATCTAAGTTTTTATTTCAAACTTATTCCTCCTGAATGAGAGCCGAGCTTCTTAATAGTATTGGAATTGCTGGTTAGATACATAATCGAGTTACAAATTTACAGCAAATGATGATGGAGTAAAATTCATTTCTGCGAGCGAATTCTTCTTTTTTCTTCTTTTTGTAATTCAGTGCAAATTTGCCCCTGATAATTCCGATGATTCACGTCAAATTGGAGGATGAAAGAAAGTAAAAAAAAATGCCTGGGATGCAAAAGAGCCCCGCTCGATGACACTGAATTTTGCATCGCTCTCCCATAGATACCCTGCATGGACAATGCTTCATTAGAGCATTGTCGGTGCACAATATCGTACAATTAGCCTGCTCGCACACCAGCTTTACAAACTTAAAAGGCAGCGGCCCGTGATCGAGGCGCGATCCAACGATCGCCATCGATTGATCGTATCCATCGATTTCCCGTTATGTGCTTGCATTATCCCGGACGTAATGCTCTTTATGCCGCACCTTGGTCTAACCGCTAAATCGCTGCCTGCTTCGTGACCTTTATTTCGCGAGGTCAACCTTCTTCAACGAGATTTCAGAAAATTCAAAGTGGCTCCGATGAATTTAAAAGTTCGAGAAACGATACTTCACTTGGTAGTTTTCAGAATACCATAAAAATACCGTAATATTGCAGCTTACTTGTGGATTTTTTCTACCCCATTTTTACGGAGATGTTAACCAAAAGCCAACATAATCTAAAAATTAATACCGGAATGAGATTTATGAATAATTAAGAAGAACCTCAACTATAAGTATCGTTTCAAGGTTTAAAGAACCCAGTTACATTTTTTTCTACTATTATCGAATGCAATTTTTTATAGACAAAACAATTGGAAAACAGTATCGAAATTTAATATAAATTGCACAATAATCGCTTGCAAATGATGTCATGAAAATCAAGAGTTTTTGCACCGGATGTTATGAAAATAAACTACTTTACGAGTACTTTTTCAACGTCGTCGAAAAACACAACCTCAATTTGCATTAGAAATTCTGTTGGTATATAAAATAAACCGCATAAACGATTCGCAACTTGACCAAAATTTTCAATCTATTTTGGTGATATTTCGGGTATTTTACCCGAAAAATTACAAATAATATCAAAACCACCCAGGCCCAATAAAAAGTCTGGGAAATATTGTAATGAAAGACACGTGATACAATGTGATCCCAGCAACCGAAAAACGATTGAAAGCGATAGAAAACGATTCCAGAAGGCACCGCAGGCATCGTTTGTTTTAGACATTACGCGATCGCAGTGGAACTTGGAGAAAAAAAGTCGTACCGTAACGAATCGTATCTAATCGTAAATCGTGAGCTATCGTAAAAAAACAATTAGCAAACATATTTTTACATAATTTTTCACCATCAATCGTGAACTATCCCACAATTACTATTGCTGTGTCACATTATAAATAATTTTCAATCGTCAATCGTAAAGTATCGTGACTGAAAATTCCGCTATCGACCTTTTTTTTATTTTATTTTTTATTTTCTAGCATTGTAAGTTAAGGATTCCAAACGATTGGAACCTTATTCTCGAAACAAGAAATTCGATTAATTGCAATCTAAATAGACCTATCGTTTTCATTGATTTTTCGATTGCTGGGATCGGATGATAAATTAATCAAATGTTTCAGCTCCTACCAAGGAAGTATTTAGATGAACTCAACCACCAGGATTCAAAATACTATTGCTTCTTACTATTGTTCCTTTTTTTTCATCGCTTACGCTCTCACTCTCGATCTTCAGGGATTTTTCTTATTTTTACAATATTTATTAAACTACAAATCCATCGCGTTTTGTGATATTGAAACTCTGATAGCACCAACAGACTAGTTGGTATTATATTATTTTTAAATTATGAATTTGTGAGCATCAACACTCGAAACGATGCTAATATCATGCTGGCTTCAACCAAAAAAAGTATTAAAGTCTAGTATTTCAAGTAGTAGGAGCCAGGACTTTAGTGCTCCAGTAATGCAGTACTATAGTATTGCAGTAATAAAATATCGCAGTATTACAGTTATGCATAGTATTTCAGTATTGCAGTAACTCAATGAAGTAGTATTACAGTGATATAGTATTGCAGTAATGCCGTACTATATAGTACTTCAATTATGCATCGTTTTTCAATATAGTAGTACTTTAAGCAATACTTTAGTATAGCAGTTCTTCAATGAAGTAAAATTTCAGTGATATAGTACTGCAGTACTAGAGTAATGAAAAATCACAGTACTTCAGTTATGCATAGTTACAATACTTGAGTCTTTTTAGCAATACTTGAGTAATACCATAAATTGCAATGAAAACAGACCTATCGTTTCCAATATTTTTTCGATTGCGGGGGTAGTAAATGAAAAATAAATGTTTCCCTTAATGAACACGAGTCAAAGTTTCGATGCACCAAGCCACAATAGACGAGGTTCACGAAGGGACCATATCCCGTTGGTCGACTCTGGTAACGGGCATATCCGCCTTGAAATAAAATCGCCGATAGTATCTCTGCTCAATGAACTCTCCCACGCCTATGAGGCTCATCCACCCGCCAGTGGGTGTTGTGAATGTTTACGTGCACGCGTTACTCCGTGTGTTTGTGTCAGCGTCGAGGTTCACAGCTAGAACTACGTATTCATCCCGTGCACGTACGTAAATGCGTGTACGCAAGTGTGCTGGTTATACGGGTTCCAGAGTCCAGCGGGGTCCGTCGGAGTTCGACCCCCGACCCCGGCACGTATTCGCCACACCCGCGAGCCGATGCCCGTGCTTAGGCCGATGCCTGTGCTTAGGTGGGGTCCCCGTCTCCTTCTTCCTTCGTTTCTCCGCGGCCTATCCTCGCGGAAACGCCATTTTCTCCAGCTCGTTCCTGAGCAATTTTTCCTCACGCACGGAATTAATAGCCGGCTCCGAGAGGGGAGAAAAAAGCCGGTAATGTTATTACGACGCTGTCTTTCGTACTCGCCCGACCCGCTTAGGAATACTACGACTTCCACATATGTATGACCAATCCAGGGTTCGTTTCCCCTGCCTCGTTGATGATGTAGCTTTCGTCGTCGCCTCCTTGCCTCATTTGTTTCCGCCGCAAAAAGTTGCAAAAATCCTTCCATCTTTTTCCTCGTTCGCCGGAGGTTTCTCTGGAATTCCTATTGACAAATTGTCGAGTCAACTGTAGAATATTGGCTCGGGTTGATATTTCTTTTTACTCCCAGACAAATTGCGGCGCGATCGAGTCGGATTGCGAATACGCGTCACTGAAATGCTGTTGCTTTTTTTCATTCTACTAAGTAATTGCGACAGGGCTCGAAAAAAATGTCCCGAGGATTCGAAAGTGGTTTATGCTCGAAGTGGTGACATTGCGGTGGACGGAACATGCTCTGACGGTAATTTTTTACCATTTTTTGAGTACCAGTCAAATCGCGGTACGAAAGCAAAGAAAATGTCGGTAGAGTCCACAATTTTTCATACCATACCGGAAGAATGCTCATTTTATACTGAAATAATGCTGATTTTTTATCATTTCGATACTCGATACGAATCGATAATCTCGTGGAACCCATAGCTTTAATGTAATCAAATTTGTGGGTTTTTGTGCAATTCTCTTTTGTAAAATTTGGTAGCAGAAATGCGCGAGTACACTGTTGTATTGAGGTATCCTTTGGTGGAAAAACAGCGTGCAATTTCCTTAAATTAAGCTAAATTCAAGGAATCGAGAATCCTCCGTTCCGGGTGGAACAATTGAACACATGTCAAAGTACGTTCAATTGCAATTGAACTGCGTATAATTGCATAACCGCTTCGGAAACACGAATTCAATTATCCGGTTTTTTCCCTCTCCTCTTTAACGAACGTTACAATGTAATTTCAATTAAAGTGCGTTCCGTCATATCATTCAGCGCGGCTATCCCTGAGTGATGCTCGTACGAAACGCAAAGAAGACGAGCATGTACGAGCGGCACGCTCGATTAGACCGGATTCAGCAAGAAAAATTGGACGCGTGTGAAAGACGCGAATTGCAACACGCGGCCGGTATATACATATAATACCTCTCGACTTATGTACGTACTTACGTAGCGACGGCGAGCCCATAAAAGCGGGACGTTAGAACACAAACGGGCCGGGAACGTGTTCCGACCACGTCAAGTTCGTCCGCCTGGAGACGTAATCTTATTAAACGGTTATTAGCTGCTCGCCGAGGCTTGTCAACATTTAGACATCTGGCAGACACGGAACATTCTACTTCTACACGCCTACACGGCCACATGTGTGCTCTCTTTACTAATGCATCGAATCCCATGATGATGATAATAATGATGACAATAATAATTATTATTAAACTCGCGAGCCTCGTGATTACGATCATCCGTATCGTCGCTTTTGAAACCATAATCGCCGTAATCTAAGATAACGATCAACGGCAACTAAATTATGAAGTGTGGAAATCCGTTTTATCAAAGTTCAATTATCTTTCGGGCGAATGATAAGCGCTTTCGTCGCGGGTATTAACATATTTTTTTGTGTAAAGCGATCGAATCCGATCGCGTAATGTCCTGATTCCCAAGCAATGAATCGTATTTTTAAGCGACGAGCGGTTACAACGCTTGTCGGAGGAGCGTTACGTGAAAAAAAAAGCTATGTCGAAATATCGTAAAAAGTATGTTCGCCAATATCAAAACGTCCATGTCCGAGCGTATCGTTTCGTGGGATATTTTTTCGGAGAAAAAAGTCCGTCCGAATTCCACGGCCGTCATCCCGCTCACCCCCGGCGATCTAAGCAAAGGAGTTCGTGTTACGATCGAAATGACTGACGTATACTGACAAGAACATTACGACCCCCCGCTGTCGAATGTCGTCGGCTGGATCGCTCGAGTGACCGATGTGGGTGAATCCTTCCATTTGGCCCGATATACGGCCAGAGAAGAGCGTAGGCAAGTTTTTGAGCAAAGCAAAGCGTACGGGGTCAGAGGCTATACGTACGGTAGAGCAGACGGAACATAGGGGATGTTGTGAAAGGGAATCGCGGATGTGGAGGATGGGAATGTTCTCCATTTTAGATTTTCGAGTTCCAATGCAAAAAGGTGTCTATCTCGCGGAGGATCAGGAGATGTCGATGGAAGCTGGAAAGGCGACTGGTATCAGGGTCGAAATCTCGATCGAATAGTCTGGCGGAGTTTCGCACGCTCTGGCCACCTGAGAAATAAAAGGGCCGTGGAAAGGGGCAAGAGAGAGGCTGCCAAAAGGAGTCGCGTTCGGGATGAAGGAAGACAGTCCAATGGATGTCCCGTGTAACCCAACGAGCGCTACCGACACCTTCTTGCTCTTGTTTGCCACCGAGCGCGTGTAATTTCCTTGGCAAAGGCGTTAATGAGGGGCTTGCCTCGGGACGGTAGATCACGGCAAACCCATGCTTGGAAAGAACCGCCCGAAGATGCCTTTCGCAGCCAACTTCTGGTTCTCCCTATTCACCCCGAGTGCTCATCCTCCGAGTCTTCCCCTTCTTATAGCGAATTCCCTCCTCGCCATGAAGGTGGTGTTTCACGAGCTGCCTCGAGGTAGTGCTACCGTGTACCTGAATTCCGATCTACGCTAAGATACCAACGCTCGCGCTCCTATACCAAGGAAGTATCTAGATGCCTGCGGATTCAGGATACTATTGCTTCGCACCGTTGTTCCTTCTTTTCATCGCGTGCGCTCTCTCGCTTTCGATCTTCGGGGATTTTACCTATTTTCACAATATTTATTGAGCTACGAATCCATCGCGTTTTGTGATATCGACATTTTTATAACACTACTAAACTATAGTTGGCATATTATATTTTAAGTTACAAATTCGTAGCATGCTGATATCACTTTAACCAAGAAAAGTGCTGAAATCTAATACTCCAAGTACTAGAAGCCAGTACTCGAGTATTTTAGTAATGCAGTATTGCAAAAACTTGAAAAATGTCCCGAATGTTTAATTATGGCAACACGGCAGTCATAATTTCAAAAGTTTGAAATGGTCGGTCGAGACGATTTCGAGTCGAAGATCACTTGGCGAAAGAATGTTTCAACATTACTGCACGTGACTATCAGCAAATGAAATGCGTTACGCGCGGCCAAAGTGTTTCGCAGCGTGAAAATGCACGAGGCACATGTCGCCGTTTCCACTTCATCGACGCCACAGTCATTAACTTTTTAGTATCTTACAAATATTTTTATTTATTGCAAAGACCTCTTCGCACAATGAACAATGATTTTTCGTCGGTGCATCGAACGACGTCGCGTAAAAAGAAGCGGATAATATTTCATTCAAAAGTTTATACATCATTATAATGATGTAAAATGCATCGAAGAAAGTGTGAATC
>JABFQM010004126.1:0-10124 GCA_022816865.1 Zelostemma sp. ZL-2020
CTCTGTTAAAGCAAACTCGGGCACCAGTACCTATGTACGGTACTGGACTGAAGCTCGAGCTCGAGACCATTAATTGAGCGAACGTGCTTCGGCCGCGAGCGAAGGGATTATCGTTCCAACTTGCGGGGTTTCAGTGTAATCGCAGGTTTTGGAGACTAAACGACATTAAAAGTGCTCGTTGAAACTTTGAATCTTCCCTGCTTTTCAGCGTAAGATTGTTAATAACTATTTACATCAAACTTTACAAACGCAACAGGAGAAAAACCCATTTTATCAATCATCACAATTTTTTAGCTTTAACATTTCCAAACGCCTTAGATCCGCTATAAAAATGCAGTTTATGATCCTTACAAAATGTCTATCCGAAACAGCGAGAAATCCGGAAACGAAATACTTAAAAATGCATTCGATGCACTCTAAACTCCGAGGAACGAAAAAAAGTGCAATTCTCTCCAATTCTTGCCTTAGTATCTACATAAAAAACGACAGCCCTTCGATGAGTGCTTGCACACCGAATCCCTTTACAATAAGAAATCTTACAATTTTGCAAACTTCTTCGCTTCTCTTTCGCCGCATTTTAAATGTAATAAATCGATAATAAATGTATTGCTTTGCAAAAAGACCCTACACTTTATACCGTTTCTTTAACAACTTTGTATTTACAAATCCAACGTCGCCGCTTTCTGGGCTCATATTTCACTGGCGCTTGGACCTCTTTGGTGCTGCATTTTCGCCCAGAACTGAAACCAGGAAGTTTAAATTAAAGTCAAAGTCAAATTTAGCGCCGACTTTGCTTTCTTTAACAAAGATTCGATGCTCCACCTGAACTGAAATCGTTCGTAGTCGATTCGATCTTCGACTGCTCGTTTTTGATTTGATCCATTGAAGCCTCCGGAGTTTTCGAACTTTTATGCACCTGGGTCAGCTCCTGCAGTTTCGAATTGAATTCCACGCTGCTCGTTTGGATTTTCTTGACCTGAAAAGGAATGTCCAAATAACACGTGCTTCGAATCAACAAAAAGCTGCACGAAAGTGTACCTCCTCTTGAAGGTTTTGAACGGTTCGAAGAGTCTTTTCCTGCTCCGACTTCTCGCTGTCGCATTCGTTCTTCAAGGACATTAAAGTCGTGCTCACGTTCGTCGTCATGTCCCACAGCGAATTCAGTTGTTTCTATAAAACAAAGGATGTTATAAAATTGGTTTTTGAAACAAAGACATCGATCGTAACCAAAACCCACGTGATCTTTAGTGTGGTCTTCCAAAGCCCATTTCAGGCTACTCGACAGCGTTTCATTAACGCTGCTCAAATTACTAGTTAAACGCGAGATTGCCGCGCTGAGCTCTTCAGTCTTTACCCTCGTCTCGTTCGTCATCGGCGCCTGCGAGTCTTTCCCGCTCTTCGACGCTTCCGCCAACGATTTCTAAAACGAAACAAAAAATGTCAAAAACCGCATTCACAAACTTTTCTTTTCACAAGCTTTTCTCAACCGACATTCAGGTTCACGATATTTTCCTGCATGCCATTTTGCACATCCTGCATCTTCGTCTTCGATTCCTTGAGCATGTTCACGGTCGCGTGCAAGTCTCCTATTTGACTTCCAAAATCAGCCACGCTCTTCGACAGTTCCTCCAAACGATTAGGCAACCTGGCGAGTTCCGGGGCCGACAAAGCCCATTGGTTCACCTGGACCACCGTCTGTTGTAAACTCGAAATCTACAAAAAGAACAAAGTTAACGAAAATACAATCTTCTCTTCCAAAAATCTCACCTGCGTCGAATAATTGTCCATCTGCACTTTCAACTCGGCGATCTGCGAGTACACCAGGGTTTGGTTGTTCCGAAGCTCCCTCGAGAGCGAATGGCACTTATGCAGGGCATCAGGAACTCCTTCGTTCCCTGCGATCACTGCAACATCCGAAAAAAAGCAAAACCCAAGATTAGAACTCCGCGATGTAAAAAGTCTTGAAAAAGCCCAGCTGAAAAAGAGAAATATTCCGCAGGCGGTAGTTCCTTGAAGACTCCGGAGGTTCCAGCGTACCTTGATCGAGCTCTGTCCTGAGGACTGCGAGCTGCTGGCGAACGTCAATAAAGAGCCAGACCAGACTGGCCGTCACGAGGACGACAGCACAAGCCAGGAAGGCACTGCAGGCTCTGAGCAGGTTCGGACAAATTCTCCCGTGCCGGTCTTTCCTGGCCCGCATCGTCGCGTTCCAATATTCCGAGCGCTCGTCGCTGCTCTCCGACAAGAGTTCCTGGAAAATAATCAATGTGTCCCTTCACGTTTCTCCGGGCGCTTGCCTCTTCCCCGCCCCCACCTCTCGGCCCGAGGGAGCGTGAATAAAAGAACGCTCTCGTATTTTTAAATCGGCCCCCGAATCGATAAAAGTACCTGCGAACTGCGCTTGCCGGAACAACGTCGCGAGACCGCGTGACGCGGCGCCAAAGCGTCGAGTTCCTTTCGTTTCTTCATCTTCTTCGTGGGCGGACGCAATGGCACCGTAACGGCGACCGTGTCCATCTCAAGCGCGTCCGTTTCTCGGGGGATTTTAAAACGTAATTGTCCGCGGATCAGCTCGTTTTCCGCCGCTGCGACATGCCCCGAGCACTATTTTTCCACCTCGCCGACGTAACGTGTGATATCCGGAGTTCAGAATTGATCATGTCAATCGATCTTGGCTAGAGATCGAAACGTTCCTGTTTTACTGACAGAGTTCTTCCACCTCGAAAGTTTGCTCTCGAAATTATCGGTGAATTTTTATCGGAAACGACGGAACGTTTTTGATAAGAGAGGAATGCGAGTGAGCGATACGTAATCAATCGTTGATTGTTGGACTTTTTTCCGAACTTGGGTGCTTCGTCGGTAATGCAGGATTCGAGGCGAAGTAATAACAAAGTGATAAAATTTAGAATTTACAACGTTTTTGTACGAGGAAAATGTAAAAAGTCAATTATCCGATCGTTTTTCATGAATCGTCGCTTCGTAATAACGTTACGTGCTGTATGAAATGCGCGTTTGTTATGGAAGCGATGTACTGGATTCTTATCATTCGTTTGTACCTGAATAACAGGTAGCTTATAAAAGCGAACGTTTGCATGCACGCGTTCGCAGCGTCATTAGAATCTGCATGCTTTGTACATACACACGCGTGTATTCAAGGGTAATAAATGTACATACGCGAGTTCGTATGAAAGCACGTGACTTATGAGATGAAGCGGCGAGAACAGAAAAAAAAACGCGATTTGACCTGTCGCTTTTTCCACACTTTTTTCCAACGGAAAGTCCTCGATTCCAGCGACAAACTTCATCATTTTAACTTGCATCCAACTATTTTTAGAAATCCTTTATCCAAGATTTTGCCCGATTGTTGAAAAAAATATAAATAATTTCCTAAGTAGAACGCCATGGCGGTAAATAATTCAGGAGTTTAGTAGCGGTCGATCGCTGCAATGACCCTGAATTCGATAAGATACGCAAGGAAATGTAAGAATCAATCGCTTTTATCTCGAGATAACGAAAACGTGCCTCGCCTCCGAAAACATTGTTTACCGTTCCGACGTTACTTCTCGACGTTAATCATCAATTTCTTATAAAATCTTCGGACGTCGGGGTTAAATTTCTCTCGGGAAAAGTACAGGTCCTGGAAAATGCGTTTCCTCGTCGTGTAGCGAAGACATTGACCGGCGAATCGCTGCTCGTTTTCACACGGAAGTCGAAGAGAACGAATCCGGGTTCTTGGGTACGCGAGAGCTTGAATTTGCGTGTTTCCGAGTTTTCAGGCGCTTCGGTACCGCACGCGACACGACTGCGACTGATCCGGCCGCAGCTGTGATATCGACTGAATGGGCCGGAGGGAAAAGAGGGCGGCGCTGGGGTTTCCAGGGATCGCTTTGGGGTATGGGCGGGATACTAGTTCTCCCTCAAAAACGACGCAGCAAAGCGCGAATCTGAAAACCTTGGAAAACCATGCCGCAAACACACTTTGCGAATATCAAAAAGTTTTTTCAAACGTTTCAAGGACGGCGAACTTCATCTTTGAGGACAAAAAAGATTACGATGCTGAATGTTGTTCATTAGTTTTTACGACTTTTATGCATTTTTCGTTGCAATTAGAATTGCAGTTTCATGATGCAAACATAATTTGTAGGTTTTTGAAACGTGTTTCATAGTCGGGGGAGGTTTTTTGGTTTTTCTTACCAGATTTTATGGAAATGTCCATTTTTTTGACTTCTTGGTACATGATGACAGCCAGCCAAGAGAGTATTATTAGCCAGATTGTCATGAGGATCGCTCCGAACCATAATGAGATCAGTCGCACCTGGCTCCTGTTGCATCCGCAGCATCCACTTTTTTTCACCTTCACTGCAGGGTTTGCTCGATGTCGACTGTCAGAATGTAAAAATCGCAATAAATTTGCAGCAAATTACGTTTCCTTTAAAAACATTCGGTAAAAAATTTTTTAATATTAATCATTGATCGTATTAAATTGAATTCTTAAAATTTGAACGTAAATTAAATCGATAGCGCATAACTTGATTACGATCAATTAAACTCCGCAAATTTCGACATGAACACGAATTTTATTGTTAAAAATGATGATTCCTAATCAAATTTACCGCCAAAAAAAATGTAAACACTATTTAATGAAAAAAGAAGGGAAGTACCGTTTAAGCTTTTTCTTTTTCGGCGGAAAAATCAAATCCGAGAGCTCGGACTCGTTATCGGAGAGCTCGAGGAGGTTGATGGTTTCTTTGTTGTTACCGTTTTCCATTTTCGGACATGTGAAATTATGGGGGACCGTCATAACCTCGCTCGCTGTATAGCGCTACGGCGAATGAAGTTCAGTGAACGCGACGCGATTCGGTTTTGCGAGAAACGGAAACGTCGGTCGTGCCTTTGTCATTTTCCGCAAGGACGCGGTACTTATATCGGTCGCGAGCTCAATTAACGATCATGTTGTTCGTGATTGATCATACAAAAAGTCCGATAACACAATTCCCTGGAACCACCTGGAACTCAGGTTTGTAGCGCCATCTACGCTGAAGAATGCGCGAAAAGGTAGGAATTTCAAAAGTTTTAACTCATTTGATTTTGTTTCGGATCGCAGGAATGATGAAAAAACAATGAACAATGATGACCAATGAAGAATAATAACAACTTATACGAGTTGCATTGTGTTTCTTATGTTTGAAAAATGTTATTGTCCTTGAAAAAAGAGTTGTAGCGAAATTTAATGGAGTCGAATGCACGTTTGCTTTCGAGCGACAAATGAAACGGCTTCCCGTCACATCCGGAATATTCAAAAAACTAAACACGTGTTATGCTAACGCGGGGTTGGACTAGAATTAAAAAACGAGCTCGCGCTCGCACGTGAAATATAAAAGACTCGAAGCGTGGCACTCGCTGTGAAAGGACAAACGCCATTCAAAGGCAAAACACCATTGACTACCGAGGGACGGAAACTACGGTCGTTTTTTTTTCCTTCCATAATATGCATGCTAATGTTCATTACACCGGGTGTAAACATTGTTTTCGCGCACGAAATACTGAAATACAATTTTATAATAAAAGAACTCGAGAAATACTTACCGACGCTTTGGTTGAATTAGAAATCGCAGAAATTGGCGAAGAATTTCGCACTTTGCAAAATCTGCGTGGAATTGGACGATGAATGAGTGTTCGGTTGGCTTGATGTGACACAGCCGAATTTCAAACAGCATCAGCTATGCCGACATCTTGCCTTCTAGTCACCCAAATCAATGAAAAATATCCTTGAAAAAATGGAAATTGAAATGTTCCGTTGCCGAGATTCGAAGCATGGTTCTCCGGGTGACGAACCGGGACGTTAACCATTTCTCTAAGCAACCAACGTTTTCAAAATTATGAATAATTCGAAAAACAATCGAATTTCTTCATTTCTGATAAACTTTTTAAATCGTAGACGACGAGAATTCGCGCGTTTTATAAAACGCAAAGTTTTTGTACAATTTTCAATGGAAGCTTGGTTAATACTCGATATATTGAACTGGAATGCTATCGTCACCGTATTATCTTTGAAGATGTAATTAGATACCGAATTTTATCAATTTTATTCACGATGTTATTGCTGGTAAGCGATAAATCGGCAACTGTTATCTACGATACACGTAAATTTCTTTCAACGCCTTTTACTACATTTTTTAATGCTCGGAACAATCATAATTCAAAATTCTTGAACAATTTTCACCCATTGAACTTTAAACGTTTCCCGATTGAACATTTTTTTATTACTCACGCAAGTTTATTAAATATTACAAACGTCTCTTCGATGCTTTCCTAATTTTCAGTTCGGTTTCTTTCTTCCGGAAAAGTCCGAAAAGGCAATTGTTCACACGAGTACTTTCGATGCTCGCACTAATTGTGAGGCACCACGAGGTTGAATCCAAGAGATTGGTTGAAGAACTGGCAGCGTGGGCGTCGGGTCCCCGAAGAGGTAAACGCGTATTTTAAAAGAGGGGAAGACGGAGCCCCTATTCTTATGCTTCTTCCTCGACGTCTTTCGACGCCAGATCCTCGGCTTATTGGCTCTTCCACCTCCCCCTCACTTTCGCGTAACGTGCTAATTTTCATCGACCCACGTGAAAAATATCTTTCCACTAGACCAATTAACGATTCGCCACTTGCAAAACGTTTCGAAATCTTTTTTCTTTTTTTCGAAATCTTCTTTCCCCTCGGTTTATTCGTTTCTGCGAGCGAAGAAGATGAATCGATTCGATGGAATGTCTTGATACGGAGAGAATTCGGCGGAAATTCGAGGACCGGAAGCGGCGGGCGAGCAAAAAGGCCGCGTGACTTCCGGCGGGAACGTCGTTGACCGGATATGGCGAAGAACCGAGCGACTCTATGATGGCGAGCTTCGTTATTCCGATCACGAAAAGTGCGTACATCGCGGTGACGTCATGCTATATCGCACGAATAGTCTTCGTCTACCGGCTTTGCACGTTGAATTTTTCGGAGTGAAATTTCACTCGTTCGTCGCTGGAATTGCACTCCAAGAGTGACAGGAATTGAATGACTCTATTTAGGATGAAATTAGGTGCGCGCGCATTGAATTACACGCCAAATAATTTCGAATTACAGAGTAAAATTGTACTCTAAAAGTTTTAGCGTGTGAGGAAAATTTGGTTGTGGAATCGGCATTATTCGGCTGAAAATGGAGAAATTTCGATTTTCTTCTCGTCTCGTTTCTGGCGACTTGAAAATTCGTTGCGACCGAGCGAGGCAACGACTTTGGTCACCGGCTTTTGTATTGACGATTCTTCTCACGGATCAGCGAGGAATGTAGCCAATCGGTCACCGATACCATTCGACACTTTGGAAATCAAAGATCCAGTCTCGCTATAAAAACAAATTGAAAACCTTCGAGAATTTTTAGAAAAAAAAACAGAGCATTATTTTTCACGTGATAATGTCTTTTGCGATCGAGCAGAGTGTTTCAATTCAAAACTTGCTTTCGCAATGACTATCAATAAATCGCAGAGGCAAACATTTGAAAAAATTGGTAGAGACCTCCGCAGAGATGTTTTCAATCATAGGCAATTTTATGTAGCAGCTTCTAGAGCACACGATCATGAAACGCTTTGAAAATCTACACCGGAAATAAACAAAGTAGAGAAATTACTAAAAATTATGTGCGTAAGGAATTTTACGGCTGAGAATTATCAATTTTGATCGATATTCAATCATCTTCGATGCAATATCATGTGTTTACGAAGCCTCGACTGCTCATTATGAAAAGATCATCCATTCAAACTTAATGAATAACTTTTACTGATAAAAGGAATCATTTTACGTTAAGGTTGTACTGTCGTCGTGACGAAGTGAAGAGAAATTGATGAAAATTTTTTGAATGATTATTAACATAACTTTTTCTCATTGTACGAAATTTTAAAACGATTTGTTCGCTGGAACTGTAGTTATTAATTTTTAAAGTTGCATTAAAATGCATGGGCTCTTATGGGCAACATGTTACGAACATCACGCGAATCGAATAAAACAATATTCCTACTAATGAGAATTTGACAAAAAACTAATACGTCGTAGAATGGTCATTTTCAAAGCTATAAAGCGTGACTTTGAGACATTTTGTTCGCTGAGTTGTGCGATATTTAGATTAAAACATCGATAAACAGGGCGAAAACAGCTGTCTCGGTTGTTCAGTACGTGAACAGCGGCAACGTTGCGTACAACCTTAATAAAAACCTTAGAACGATCTAGAACCAACGTGTTGTTTAAACTCGATCTCGAAAACCTCCCGACACAAAATGGCAGTAAAAATGTTACGATTACGATTTGGGGTCTAATGTTGGACACAACATGTTGAAACATACACATATTGTTCCGGTATACGGGAAAAAACAATCAAAAGCAATAATTTTTTAGCGCAGTCGAGAAAATATAACATAAAAGGCATTTTATATGATGCGAGAAGGGTTAGAATGCCCTAAAAGTGTGCATTCAGCGGCCATTTTATTCCAACCATGCCTCCACGCCAAATCACAATGCGCGTTAAACTTATATTGTTGTAAGTATAACTTTATTATTCGCCAAAATTGCTCTGTATCTTACGAATTTATTGATAAAAAGATAAATGGAAGTTTATGCTTCCTTTATTATATGTTTTTTCACATTCGAGCTTTACGGTGCGATATCATAAAATATTAACGATGTGCATCGTAAGAATCATGCGATTTACGATTTCGTCGTTTTACGATTTCAAATTGTTCGTGTGATGATCATTCAAATCTTTGCGGTTTATTTCTCTCAGCCCAATTTTTAAAGAATTTTAAATAGTAGAGAAAGATGACCTCAAAAAACATTTTTGCCAATAGAAACTTTTTTTTATGTTCAATTGAAAAATATAAAAATCCTATCCATTCTATGCATTCAACAGAATATTTTGTCATAAACAAAGCAAAATTTGCATGTCGAATTCTCGAGAGAAGCGACCCTTAATTCCTGATGTGGAAGTTTTTACGCGGAGACATTTTTTTCAAATAAAATTGGTTCACGAGTTTTTATTTTTTTTATTAAGAAATGATCTACTAGGTTTTTTCCGTTTTCAATTGAATGTTCAAAAACATGTCCTTTACCAAAAATACCTTCGAAGTTATATCAACCCTCGAATTCCCTTTAAGAATTACAACTGATTGAAATTGAGACTAAATGAGTAAGGTAAAAGTGACGTACACGTGGGGTTATTTGCCAAGCGTGAGATGTGTTGATTCCCTGAAGATCAAATATAACGACCCCTCCAAGGACTTGGGCTTTCGGCTCAAGAATGCCCAGTTCAAGAATAATGACAGTGGCTTTGAAAATCTCTTCTACCGCATACTTTCGAGGGTCCCAATTTCCCATCCTATAAAATTCATCAGTCGTTATTCCAATACCAATGCTGTTACGAATTCTAACAAAAATTGATTTTTGCGTAACTATCCCTAAAACTATTCGTGGATTTTAATGAATTTTGAAAGTGAATCTGTTACGCGAAAGATAAATTTTTTTCCTAATCCATTCAAATAACACCAACGTCTGGAATGCATCTAAATCATGTTATCATGGAAAAGCCTCAACGTATCTTAAAGATGTTGCTATTGTACTGCAAGACATAGTATCTTCAAGTCATCTTGAGATGATTGGTAAATCGTGTTGTCGCAACGTCTTCAAGGGTCTGCGAATATCGCCTACAAGACATTGCGCCAGCATTTTCAAGAGCTTTCAATCCAAAGTCAGGTTAAGGTGCATCTTAAGCAGCGCATGCGTGATTAGATTTCTTCTTGAAGACGATTTAACGGTGAATTTCACATCTTTTAGACGACTTGAAGATATTATCCCAAAGTTGATAGCAAGTCTTGAAGATTTTTAAGTTTAAATGCATTTTAGAAGTTGGTATATTCATTAAGGTCAGAAATTTTTGCCACATTCCTGTATATCATCAATCGTCTGCCACACTGAGTCCGATAAGCCGGGACGGTAACGACATCGTCCTCTCCGATGTGTCTCATCTTCATGGGATTAACGTTTTTATGCACATCCGGATTTTCCTCTTTGAATTTGTAATACTTCACCATCTGAAAGACGATATATCA
>JABFQM010004127.1:0-10123 GCA_022816865.1 Zelostemma sp. ZL-2020
CGTACGTTAAAGAATATATTATTCCAAACGTAGTTGCGTGATTAGTCCAAGTTTGTCGAAAGTTCGTCGACCCGCAAACACACTTTTACGAGCGAAGAAAATCGATTTTCACACCGCCACTACGCGAGTGCTGATTTTTCATTTTCCCACCACGCTCGACTACGCTGTCCCCCATCATTCGCCTCGCCATTCTTCGTTTTCGTCACGTTTCAACGACGAGAAGAAGACTCTTAATTACTCATTCTCAATTACGCCGCATCCTCATCGTCTAATTGAAATAATGATGACACGCCGAAACGTTAGCCGAAGATTATCATCTTCCGAACAATAAACCGTGACTTTTCGAAACTTTCAAACAATTTCTTCTTTTGGTTTTATACTAATTCGCAAGGGGGAGGGGGGGGGGGAGGGGATCTTCCAGTTACCTCTTTTTTCCATAACCAACATTATCCAACTCGACGTGTCGGTAAGCCGCGTAAGTCGCCATATTCTTCGAGAAAGTAGCCGAAAATCGCCGATCCGATCAGCTGTGATTCGAGGATGCGATGCACCACCACTTCTCACTCACTCCGTGCAGAGTGCGGAGCTGTAATTGAGGAAAGCCCGCGCTCGCGCTCGCGTGCAGCCAGCGAGGCCCGGTCGATCGCGGGGGGGTTTCTCTCTCACTCTATTTCTTCTCTATCTCTGGGGATTCACGCGCCGCCGCCGAGCTTGCAAAGTGCAGCTGCAGCCGGTGAAAAAAGATGATCCAGGAAGAGTCCAAATCGAGGCTTTTCGGATGTTTCGAATGGAGAGTTTACGAACGCGCGCCGAACCTTCGCGCTTTGGTGTGCGATGAGAACTGATTCAAACACGCAACTAGACGCGCGAGTGGACTGGACGGGACTGGGACTGACGGCCGGGAGAGAAGAGCCGAGGCTATATAATGCTCCGCGGCGGAGAGCTGATGATTCGTGGACTTTACTTCCTTCCTTCCCTTCCTCCCCCCCTTTTTAAGTGCAACCTAAGGAGTGCCGATTTTCCTCAAATTTTCTAAAGCCGCGGGTTATGTTTATTCGGTTTCAATTGAATTGTGTAATCACGATCTCTCGGAGAAATGAATTTCACCTCTTCATTTTAAAACCCAAGCTTTCGGATTGGGTGTCCAGGTTTTTTTCAGGGATCTGAATAAGAATTCATCTTTTACGAGGAGATTTGACGGTTGAATTGTGATAATTTGTACGCGGGAATCCCAAAACTTCCGACCTTAAAAGCATTTTGGAGTCCAATCTTTAATCGAATTTTCTGACGACGCCGATTTTGCACGAAATTTTACAGAACGCTTGGGTACGAATTCTGTTGAAGAATTTTACAAAAAATACGAATTTCTCACGATTTTGGTGTTGTAAAACGGACCCATTTTCTAAATTTCACTGGATAATGAATAAATAAATCGACGGAATCGCAAGATTAGTTGGAAAGAATTTTTCAAAGAACTCAATAAAATCAAACTTGTGAAGAGTTTGTCATGCACTGAAATCTTGGAAATGAGGAATAATTACTAACAATTGAGAGAGGAAATTAAGGTTAAGTTTATAGCTTCCTCTATTCTCATGGTGAATACGAGTACTTTCATGCAGTGTACTAAAATAGATGAACGTACAATCTGTCTTTATTGCAGACGTTAATATTCACTTAATTCGCGACAACCTAACTTTAAAAACATAATTTTAGAATAATTGAAGAACCGCGATCTATGATAATCTTCAATAACAAAAAATAATCATTGACCCTGATAAGTAAAACCGTTCAAAAGTTGCATTATTTAGCAACAAAATTGCCATATTTTAGTCCGCCCAAAATTATTTGGGTAAAAATATCGTCACTCTTAGAAAAGAGACTCCACTCCTCCGGAAGAAACAATTTTTTTTCTTTTTCTACTTTTTCCATTAACGATATTAATTTCAACAAATAAACGGAGAAACCGACACTAATAAATAGCATTCATTAATCGATAACTTTCTTAAACAAATGCGATTTTCACCGCGTTCTAAACGCGTTAAAAAGTTTTCATCAACGGGGTCTGTTCTCGATACGTTCAGGATTCCGCGGCTGCAGAAATTTTTTCGTTCTCGTTCTCCAGTCCGGAATAAATAACTATTTGTCGCGCGACTGACTAAGCGTAACCGCGTCCAGAAGCGTTAAATTAACACAATCATTTCCATTTCAAGCCCAAAAAATTTCAAGTTCCGCTCCTTCCAAAGTGTAATTTAATCTCCAGAACTAATTTTCAATGTCTAAAAAGTGTTTGGCCGTCGTTTTATTTATATTGAAATCAATGCGACATTAAAGCCGGCAAGAAAACGTGCAAAGTATGTATTCCACCTTATCGATTTTCCGTCGACGCGAAATAATTTAATTGATTTAGTTTTATCAATTGCAATTGATAGGCATGTTTCCCGCGCGATATGTTGCACATACCTATCCTACCTACCTACATAATATAACGAGATGGATTTAATGCTCTCGCATTTGCAAGATTTCTCTTTAATCTTCGTTTTTAAACGAGTGTCTCGCGTCTGTATGTGTTTTCAAGAGCGTCGTACATAGGCAACTGTAAAATACAAGTATATAATCGCCGTAACTTTCAAGGTTTCAAGGTTTCAAAGTAGGCAGGATTCGCTGAAATTGCATGGACTTTCTATCTTGAATCTCGCATCTTCCAGAAGAATTATCATTAATTTCGGAAACGTAAAAGTAATTTTCCTCGATTTACGGATTCTTAGTCGCGACTCATTCAAATTTCGCGCGTAGGCAAATTAAGGGGTAGCGGAGGGTTGCGTTTTATGAATTGTTAAATTAATTATGGATTGCTGTGTGGCGTGACTTGGAAAGGAAGTAGGTGTTGCTACGCTGTTCTTGGATTATGGCATCTTTGTAATTGCATCGAATCTACCGTTTCTGAATCGGTTTATCTTCAAATATGTATATGTATGCGTTTTATATGCCGATGAAGAATATACTATCTTTACTCTGTTATGTACATACATTAATTCATTCTAGATTCATGTATGTCCGTACATACTTGAACTTCGAATGCATCATTCATCTTTTTTTAGCTTTTTTACATTGCTTTACTTATCACTTTAAATTTACTAAAATACCATAACAATTTCCTTTTTCCCCGGGTCAGAATTTAACTTCTACCTTAAACCTGCAAATCCAAAATAAACCCTATTTTGGTTCCACTTGACTCTTTATACCCTACTTTCATCCTCCAAAGTCCCATTTATGGCTAACAAGTTCTAGCAGCTTGTAGATCATGGTCAGCGGTATTTGACCGAAGGTGAGGAATAAAAGCGTCAACTACCAAACCATCTTTACAAAAATTATCTGGAAATGACGTTCGGGCCAGAGTATTTTCGCTTGTATCTTTTTATTGGAAGCTTATGTCCGAAATGGCGTAAAATTTGGGTACATTTCCGGCCGGTTTTACCATTATAAATGGTAGAATTGTTGTTTTTGAAACTCACAGATTTTGTAGATTTCGAGTTGCTCTTCCGATCTGATTAAAAAAAAATATCGTCTACCGTCTAGTTATCGAAATAATGGAAATATTGTGATGCAGTGTTTCGCATAGAGGTCGCGACGTTCCGTGGTACTCGCGGTTGTTTCGAAATTTCGCCTCTTCAGAAACTTACCATCTCTTTGAAAAACCACACAGATTAAATCTTGAGAATGTCCGAAACATGTAACCGGTGAAAAATGTTCACTTCACCGTCCAGTTTCTGCTGTATTCGCAGAAACTGTTAATTTAGAAGAATAGTACGAATCAGTTCAAACTCGGCTAATTCGTACTATTCTTCTAAATTAACAATCAGATTCTAGGTTTCAATATCTGATCTCGAATTTGCGATTGCGAGTAAGCATCTTTACAGTAAAAGCATAAGGAAATGGTCACGTGACTGCGCTGTTTCTTCTCTATTTCTATCAATAAACACCTCAAAAGCCGATAGGGTATTCCAGATCCCCTTAAATCCTAAAAACACACACAAAAACAGTAGCATTTAATAAACTCAATTCCCAAAGTACATAAATGCACCATAATCACCTGTAAAGACACAAAAAAATACCAAAAAGCTCATTTCCCCGTCGCAGATAAAGTTCTAAAAATACCTCCAAGATTGGAGTTGAAACGAATGTTCCTCCGTGTATAACGCGGTAACGCGGGCGAGCGATGCAGCAGCAGCATTCACTACAGTTCTACCTGATTCCACTCGATTAAACGCGAGGAAGAAGATCATCATCATCATCGTTCGGCGCGTACACATAGATTATAGTCGAATACTGTTGTTGCAGTTGCTGCTGCTGCTGCGCCACCGAATGATGCTCGGAAGCTATTCGCGCGCGCAATCATAATGCTTCTTCCCGTCGTTACAGGGCAGGTAAGCGAGACCGATTTTCATGCCACATCCGGTGGCATCGTTCGTTCTTTCGTATGATACGACGCCGATGCCACGCCAAGCCACTAAATCAATAGGAACGCACGTCATCATATCCTGGCTAAGATTTCTTATTATCTTTTTATATTGTAACGAGCGATCGATTTACTAAACGCACCTTGGACCCATGCTGTGACGAATCAACTTCCGGATGCGCTCGTAATCTCGAATCATGTATCGAAGTCTTTCTTTCGGTGAAATTTGACTTTGTAGATGTGACTTTACAGTTAATGATGTTAAGGAAACGCGAAAAGGAAACAGAGGAGCGATAAATCAGTCAGTAGAGTCAGCCGGGGAATTAAATAGTACAATTATATATGTATACCTGTAATGCGATGTCGTGTCGCTTTCTCTCTCTGTCTTTGATGTGATATGATAAAATAACAAGCGGCGAGATCTTAGGAATAAGATTGCCTTTATCTTTCGGCTAATTAAAGCGCTACGTTGATTGTTTCGTACAAAAATGACTTTAGGAACAAAAATTCCAATTTTTCAATTCACACTTGACAAATTGCCACGCTTCGTTTGGTATGGAGGATTTTTGCGATTCGCGAAGAGCGCGAAAGTCGGTAGGAAACTCGAGATCGGACGCATCGTTCCTTGCAGTGTAATCCGATCCCCTCGGAAATTCACTCCTGTCTGCTGCTGCTTCTGCACTTGTAACTCGTGAAATGTGTTCCTCGCGTGTAATAAATGTAACGTGATGCGAAGCAGTCAAGACAACTTTTGGTTCTACCGTGTTTTTTGATTGTAATTTCTAAACGCCCCGACAGATTTTCTTCAAAATTTGACAGGCTATGCAGAGCCATCTCGCGGAGTTTCGAAAATAATTTCAAATTTTTTGACCGTTCCGTTTAGAAAATACACGCGAAAATCATGAAAAAGCGTCCATGATTAGCGCGCGTCTGGTATGTAACGGCGATTAAAAAGTACAGTCCCCGGCAAAACTCGCATTGCACGGAACAAACGCCCTTAATCCCTGTTTTACCGACCGACTTCGCCAGTCGAAAAAGCGCCTCCAAGGATTTCAAGATCCAAGTGAAATATCACTCCAAAGAATGTGATCCGCGACTACCAAACACGTCGCTCCACGCACACATGCGAGCGCCGCATACTCATACGCGACACAAGATTCGATGGCGGAGGAGAAAGGCATATTTCGAGGTTACTGTCAGCAACTGTCAGAACAAAATCCCCGATCCCACCGTATCGTCGAAAAGCGCTCAAAAATAGCCCGAAAAGAAAGAAAAACGGAAAGTAGAGCGTCCCGTTACTAAGTCCTTCGGTAAAAAAGAAGACCAACCTCGTCTTGTAGCGCTGGGTCTCGTCCTGGCCGGCCCACATTCTGCGCTTTTCCTCTCGAAATTACGATCAACTTTTATCCGGAATTACGCGCTTTTCATGCTTAGTTTTCCGCGATTTGAGACTTTTCCGCGCGCGCGCGCCGGGGTAATGTCCAGCGAGTCCTGGTCGTCTTGGTTGACTGAACTCGCGATATCACTCGCGATTGGTTCGTGCCGTGGTATGCTCGGCTTTGGAATATTGTGCGCGTTCTGCTGGCAGACAAGCCATGGAAAGAAGAGAACGTGCGAGATTCGTTCTTGCGTCAGTTCGGCATGATTCAGCGTGGACTTAAATGCGATGACGTCATCGCCGCGCGAAAAAAGGAGATATTTTACGAAGGACTCGCTCCGAGTGAGTCATTCGCTCTAGAACTCGAGAATACTCGCTCTAGAAAGAGTAAAAGTACGGGCAATTGTATCGGAGAGGGTTTAGATTTTGAATAGTGAAAAAAAAAAAAAAAATTGCATCGACCGGGAATCGAACCCGGGCCGCCCGCGTGGCAGGCGAGCATTCTACCACTGAACCATCGATGCTTGTGTGTTTACGTGGCTTTGTAAACGAGCGCGTCTCGGAGAATTCGTTTATTTTTCGTAAAGCTTCGAAATTATTTTTAACAGTTCGAAGAATGGCTAATTTTGTGATAAAAACAGTAGCATTTTGTTCCACGTAGTACTTAAATTCAGGGAAAAGGGGGAGAACGAAAAGATCGCGTGACGCGCACGTGCAGTCTTTTCATATGAATAATAATGCGAAGAATGACAAAGAAAAGGTGATTCACCGCTCGCGTTTCCAAGTAACGACGCAAAATTGCTACTTCCGAACCCTCAACCCCGAATAACGAACATATTTTTTCTAGGAAAACACGCCATCTGCCGGCGAAACCCATAATTACGCAAAAACCTCGTATAACGTTCGAGGACATTATTTTTTCCCTTTTTAGAGAAAGCCTTGAAATTTGTATTCGGTTTTGTTCAACTTTGAATCCAAAATTGTATTGTTGGACAATTATTTTCGGGATAGAATGCACACTGTGCACGCTGTGCACATAAACACGTACGTACGCACACACACACTTACTTGCTGCTGTTGCGTCCGTCGAGGCCTTTGTAGGTTCCGGTTGAAGTCATTTCGGCGTTTTTCAAAGAAACGTTCGATGAAATGAAATTTAGATGAATTTAGTGACGATTGGGATAGTGGCACTTGACGCTGAATGTAAAAACGGTTTAGGGAGAATCAATGGCACGCACTCTTTCACGCTTTTCGAAGTGTTCTCACTGTGTCTGATCTGCGTCGTATTTACGTGTGTGCTACTGACTGTCTGTGTACGGAGATCGCCGACCCCTGGTGCTAAATGCAGCAACTACCTTGCTAGTCAAAAAAGCGCGCGCTTTTTGAACTCGCTTGCTGCGATCGATCGGCACGAAATTCAAATGTGCTTTCGATAAATTTTAGTTTTACGCAATGCAAAATTTTGGGAGGGTTTATTTTACATAAAAATTTTTTTTTAACGACGGAAAATTGTAATAACTTGAAAAAAATTGAAATAAAAAAATTAAAATGTTTCAAAATGAGAAATTTCTTTTTTGAGCTACAAAATGAGGTATTTTGAATTTTTAGAGATTTTGGTTTAATTTTGAGCTTGTAACTTCCGGTTTAAGATTTTTTGAACACTCAAAATTTGAAAAAATTAAAAATGAAATAAATTTTAATTTTATATTAAAAAATTTTTGGTTTATTAACTTTATATACATTGACTCGTTTTTGTACAAAACGGAATTCCCCTAGGATTCCCTATCTTTTCCAGTTGATTCCCAGGATGTTCCTTGCCTGAAAATTCAAAAAAAATTAATTTTCAACGAATTGTTTTTGAAAGAAAAATTCGAAATTTGCACCACTCATAAATGAAGGCTTTTCCAAATTGATGACGTAAACGCGGAAAAAATCGGCCTTCAAAAAGCCGAGAAAAATGTGATCAAAGTCAGCAAAACATGAAAAAATGCCGTGTTTCCACCGACTTTTTTTGCTGTAATTTCCAAACGCCCCGACAGATTTTTTCCAAATTTTGATATGTTACAAAGCGCCATTTTGCGAACATTTTGGTAAAAATTCGAATTTTTTGACCGTCCCGTTTCGAAAATATTCGAGAAAAACGGATTTTTTTCCATTCTAACCGTGTCAAAAACGGCGGTCACGGTTCCGATGGTCGGATTGGCCGAATCGCAGGACAGAATTTTCTCGAGTTGAACGGCTTCTTCGATTCGGCGACTCAAAAATTTCCAGGTTTCGCGATGGTCCTCGCTGGAGTCCTGCAGCATGTACAATTCCGTCGCTTTGTAAATCCCCGCCAACGTAATTCTCCGCGTGTACCAATTAACCTAGAAAAAAAAAAAAAATGAATTCCAAAAAAACCAAAAAATCGAAAAAAATTTTTTTTTGACACTTGCATTTACCGACCGATCTCCGGCGTAGTAACAAACGTCATCCACGAGAGTCAGCAGATTCGCCAGCGACGTCGGAATATTTTGAGGAAGGGACATCAAGGTCAAAGCTTGACCCCAGGACTTTTTGTAGGGTATCAGCATCCGAAGTCGATTTTCCAAAGCATCGCGGACTATTTTCTCGGGGGGTGGGGGAGGTCTGTTTTCCTGGTTTTTCGGGAGCTCGGAATCGAAAACCAACATTTGGTTTTTCAAATTTTGGGACATTTTTAAATTGCAGGAGGAACAGAAATGGTGCAAAAGGTCGGAACCGCCCTTGGAAAAAAGGCCGTGACTCACTCCGGGGTAACCTATAGCTTCCGCCCCTAAAAAATCAAAAATTTTTTTTTTTTAATTTTTCGAAATTTAAATTTTATTTCGAGTTTTCACATTTTTTCCTAATTTTTTATTATTTAATTTACCGAAAAAAAAATAAAAAAATCAAATTTCGTTTTTTTGGAATTTTTAATTTCATTTTTGGGTTTACCGGCGCTGATCGCTTCCTGGGTCCATCCGTGATCCTTGACGAATTTCAAGGACTCGTCGAGAATTTCGTCCTTGATTTTGTTTTCGTAATCCTCGTCTTTTTCGGTTTTTAGGTTAGGTTCTTCGGAGCAAAGTCCGCGCGTCCATGCGGCTTTTACACCTACGAATTCAACCGATTTTCAGCGACTCATAACTTTCGGCGCGAAATTCAAATTCAAATCGACGGGAAAAAAAATCGAATTCCAAAAAAAAGTGTTTATTTAAACTCGAAATTACAAAAGCTGCGGCTCATTTTCCAAACACTCGCAAACCCTAACCAAAACGCTCTGAATGACGTCCAACGCATTCAAAGCGCGCCAACAAAACTCCATTTTCTCGGGAACCGGAAGTCTCGGCAACGTCACCCCCCCAACGATCAACTCGACGTCATCACTGGTCGAACCGCGGCCTTTGTCCGTCAAAATTTTCCGGCTCTCGAGTTCCTCCAAGTTCCCCTTCCACCGCCTCCTCGAAAGCTCGACCCCCTCCCTCAAAGGGCCCAAAAACTCGCCCTCGAGTTCCCCCTTCATGGCCCAAAACCCGGACTCGTTATTCCTGTCCCTCAAAGCCAAAAAGCGCAAAAGATTGAGCGCGGAAATCACTTCCTCCGAGATTTCGATCAAATCCGTGACTTTCCCGTGCGGCAGTTTGCACGATTTCCGCAGCAGAGTCCGCAATTTCGGGCCCAAAAAGTCCTCGGGCCCGATTTTCCCGTCCAAGGCGTCGACTATCGACGATTTCGCGAAGCTCGTCGCGAGCGCCAAAAGTCCCGAGTGATTGGCCGTCTCGTAAATTCGCAGAATCAGCAAATACTTCGCGCGCGGCGTCGACCTTTCCACGAATTCCCGGAAAACTCGGAGCGCGAGTTTTCGCAGTTTCTCGGATTCCTCGAAAATCATGATTTTCATGACGCGGCTCAAGATTTCGTCGAGGATTTCCAGGAACTCGGGGCCCAGGGAGGACTTTTCCAGCCGGGAAAACAGCTTTTCCATCAGCTCCAGCGCCAGGCCCGGAAAATTCGGGTCCCGGAAAAGTCTTTTCGCGCAGCGCGAACCCAGTCGGAAAATCCAACCCGGAGCGAAAACCTGGGGAGTTTCCCGGAAAAGATTTTCCTCGGAGAAAAGCGCGTGGAAAAACAGGCACGCGGGCAAGGCATTTTCTTCGTTTTCCGGGAGGAAAAGCCTCGGAAAATCGCCGTTGCAGCTGGCGAGGATCGCGCGGGAAATTCTCCCGCGGATGGCCATTTTCCACGGGTTTTCCGGGAGGTAGCAAAACGGCGGACCCAGCAGGAAAAGC
>JABFQM010004128.1:0-10122 GCA_022816865.1 Zelostemma sp. ZL-2020
CCTCATCGGAATCGAGCGCGGTTTCTCGGCGCGAGTGCAATCGCCTAAATTGCTCCATCGTCCCTTTCGAGATCCCCGGACTCTCCCTTTCCGTTTCTCTCTCTCTCTCTCTCTCTTTCTTTCGGGCATGGGGAAAAAGAAAAAATAGAGCAACGGAATTTCACGAAACTCTTTAAAATCGTTTGCTGCCCGCATCAGATTAGAACGACGCCCAATTATTGGCCTCCGGAAAGATCCAAATCGTTTCTCGAAAGTCTAGCGTTGTTGATGTTCTCTCTTTTCCCCCGTGACGTTGCGTTGTTATGAATAAACGTGTTATGGGTTCGTTGGGTTCTTCATTGAAAAAAGGGTTCGATTAAAATCGCGAGATTGTTCAATGCGAATGAAATTTGGACGCGTCCTTGGATAAAATGACGAGGAATGTTTGCCGTTATTTTAGTGTTTGGGAAGCTGCGATATTTCACTTGACGGTGAACGGTGAGTCAACGTTGGCGTAAACGTGCCTCGAATTTCATTCCGTGGTCCGAATTCGATCGATTTTCCTGGAGGAGGTGAGGGGTTAGCCTTCCCCTCGCGTATAAAATTACGCGTTTCGTGGGGTGGCCCGTCTTACGTGCGTCCTGGACTCTGTACGACCCTTTGGAAAAGCACGGCGCGATCGGTGATGCTTTTCCAAGGGGGCGCATGCCCACGCGTGTGCGCGGAATGTGCGTGCCTCGGAAACGACTGCGAGGATGAGAACGCGCAATAAGCATTATGGCCGACTATATTTTCGACTCTATTCTTGTATTCTTACGTCCCGGCTGATCCTTCTTAAGTATACGTGATGAATCGGGAGAAAAAGCAAGTACACGTGAAATTACTTTTTAAAGCCCGTGTTTAGCGTAGGAAAAAATGCTACATGATCTCGGTAAACGATTTTAAGTGTCATTTAATGCGCTATTTTCGAGCGCCGGAGCAAAAACACGAGGCGTCCAAAGGCATAGCCAAAAGTGGCGAGGATCTTTCCAAAGTTTGGCCGGGCGCGCGGCAGCGAAAGATGGGAGCCGAGGAATGAAAAGAAGACGATAAAGGACGAAGAAAAAGGCAACGGAGGTGGAGAAAGAGGCGTAGATCGGCGAACGCCGCGAACGTATGAAAACAAATTACGAGGCGGCGTCTGTTTGTTGTGCCCCGAGAGAGACCGGTCGCTTCTCTCTCTTTTTTCGTTCTTTTTGCGCCCCGAAAGGAGAAGGTTCGGTGCCCGGCTCTCGGCCCTCTCGCTTCCTCCCGCTATCAGCGTCCATTTTTTTTTTTTCGTCTCTTTTCTTCTCGTCGCGGGTGCATACGTACGAGGTAGACCCGTGGACGGACTCTCCGAGGTGCATTCCATTGCCCTTCCCCGGCTGCTGCGCTCCCTCGCCCACCCGGCATTCACCCCGAGCACGCACGTCGCGTCTTTTTTTCCGTTACGCCGCGCCCGGGTCACAACGCTCGCGAAACTGTCCGTTTTTCCACTTTTTTTCTAGTTTTGAATAGATCGAAATGCTGGGAAAAGGTCAAGAGCTTGTATTTCGTGGATGCACTTAATTTCTGAAATCGAAAGAATTGGTTTGTCGGGCGCCGCGATTTAATACTCGGGAGAAATGAGAAAACTCATTCTACTCTCGACGAACTCGAGAATTGGATGCAGAGTTTGCTATTTTTAGCGCGATTCGATTGTTCGCGTTATTTTTCCTCGACGGTGCGTAACGAATTACAATATTCTATGAATAAATTATCCGGGGAGCGAAAATTAGAAAGGAATTGCCGTCTTATTTTTTGGGGGGAAAAAATTTCGACGCGGGAAAGCTTTTGCCGGGTCAATGCACCTCGAACGGAATTTTGGGCGAGTCGGTCGGAAGCGTTTCTGAAATAAACGGTCCACGCGGCGCTTAAATTTCTTGTCGGCGATAATAAAAAGCTTCCCGGTGGAGGGGTGAAAACGAATCGAAGGATTTCACAGGTAGGGATTCGCGCGATACGCGTGTTCTTCGGTGCTTCACGTCTCGGGGCAGTCTTTCTGGAAATGTCACCTGGCACGACTCAATCTTTGAGTTATTTATCAAAAATGAGAAAATGCACATGATTAACGAGCGAGAGGGCGAAATCGCAGGGTTTTTTATTTACTTTTGTGAGGGAAATTTGATTTTTATATCGCGTATTTGCCCTTGTTGCTTTCACTTTATTAGAATGACTGATTACAAATTTATCTGGATGAAACGCTGGATGAGCTGATTTCTCTGATTTCATGAGCGAATATTTCCCTTTGGGAAAATCGTTGCGATTTATAGAAAGTCGCTTGCGAGGAGCTTGGAAGAAATATGCACGGCGAGTGCCGTAATATTCCGTAAAGAAACGTAGCAAGTTGCTCCTTTCCCAGTTGGGATCACGTGGCGCTGCGATGTTATGCATATCCACGTGTGTCAGCTTGGTATTTGTGTCACAGAAATGAATGTTGGCCTGAAGAATGCAGCTAACGCTGCCTCCACGTTCCGGCATTATCATAGATCAGATAATTAACCACCTTTTCATTCTTCCAATGAATTTTCGTCAGCGTTTCAATCCAAAAAATCGAGCTACATTTTCCTCCATAAATGCTCCCTTTTTTCCACCTAAGAATCGCGAGGACGCGGAAAAATTATTCTTCGAGCAGAATGGAAATTCTCGAGTTATGGAAATGGAAATTGCGCGCAGGTGTTACACCTTGGATGACTCAAAAGTCGTTGAGCAATCGCGGCGTTGCGAAATCCCGCGCAATCAGTCAGGAATTTTCTCGGAAAAATCATCTTTTTCTCGAGTCGAGGGGAGGCTTTTTCCGGCACTCGCTGCGGAAGTAACTGTTTTTTTTGTTTTTTTTTCGTAGTGATATTATAACTCGGGAGGGAACGGTGGCTACATTTCTCACGAGCGAGGCCCGAGTTTTCGCGTCTGGTGGCGGGGCAACAAAAATCGCCCGGATAACAAGCACTCGGACTCGTAAACGGAGCGCCTTCCTCGGCCGAGATCATATCGGGTTTCGGATTTGGGACCAGTTTCTACGGACTAGTCCTCCCCGATCTTCCTCGTCTATTTTTCTTCCCGTCCCGGCGGCCCCGCTTTCGGCCTCTTCGTTCGTTCGGGTCCCGGGCCGTTCGCTCCGTCCCACTCGGCGTTTCTCTCGCCTATTGTCGACCACCCGCCAGCATAATGCATCTTAAACGGCGGCGCCTCAAAGATCGACGCCTCGGTCTGCCCTCTTCGGAATTCTTCAATATAAATTAGATTCTTGAATGAGCGCCTAGAATCGCGCGGGAATCGGAAAAGAGCGCCCGGAGAACAACTCGGCTCGATATTTTATGTCCCTTCGTTTAAGGGAGAGGCTTGAACCTTCAATTATTTCGTCAACTACGGAAAATCCGAATTTTCTGACCAAGAATTGCAACAAATATTCATACTTTCGTTTGCCGTGTCGAACAATATTCTTCTTTACGAGAAAAAATAGAATTTGTAAAAAAAACGTTTGCTTTAGATGAATATTTATTTGCTAGAAAGGACATGCATTCGTTCGAAGAAGTTTCGACCGACTTAATGAACGAATACATGTCTCTTTTTTATGAATGAATATTTTCTCGAAGCGCTATCGTAAAGTTGTTGCAAATTGTTCTGTAAACAATATAAATGGCCGAAACAATTTGTTTCCTGGAGGAGAAAAATGTTTTGCAGTGACCAAATATGAATTGAAAAATTGTATTTACTCGCGATTGGGAAATCGGCGCCGCGGAAGAATCTTTGGAGAGAAGAAACTCGGAAGCGAGTAATTTCGAAAAAGAATCCCCGGTATTAATAACGGCGTCCCTTTTTCTCAAAAGGCGTCTCGGCTTTTTAAATTCCTATTCCGAAGCGGGGAAAGGAGGGGGGGGGGAGAGGGGGCTCTAATTCGAGCGCCTTACGACGCTGGGGCGTCGGTTTCCTGGAATAAAGTGCCACCGCCTACGTGGGTGCGATCGATGCATTCATCCACCGCGATGAATTCGTGTGCGTTAGCGTACGCGCGCTTCGACACAAGCATCTTCGTTCCCGTCTTTCTCTCTTTCCTTCCAGCCTTTTGTCTCTTTTTCCTTCTCGGACCACCGTCATTGACGGCGCTGGAACGGTGTCATCGAGCGGCACTCGAGTCCGTTCAAGCGCGCACTGTCGCAATTATCGCGCCCGTGTCATAAATACTTTTTAGCGCCGAATAATCGTCGACGCGAGGGCCGGAAAGAGAGAGAGGCGGAGCGGAGGAAAAAGTATGAAAGGAATGCGTGTGGGGCAGTGTGTCGAAAATAGGAGGAGAAGGCTGATAAAATTGATCGCGCGCGCGGGCAACGCTCGCGTCGATACCGTCGATGGAGAGTAACCTTCGACCTAATGCCGCCTCGGGAATATGTACATATTTGGACTATTTTTAGCGCGCTTCGAGTCACGGGAACGGCTCGGCTCACTTCCCGGTGGATTCTTTTGGAACAATTATCGCGCCTTGTCAATAATTCCATGCGCAATCGGAGCATCCACGTTCTCGATCACTTTTTTTTCAGGGAATCTCTCCATCTTCGTAATAGACGATGTAAAATGTTTTACCATTTCGTTAATTGTTTTTACGACTTTCGTATGAAACTCGAAACGTTTCTTATCGTCGTAATTGTCGTACAAGCTCGCGACATTGGATTAAAATCACGCTCGCATAAATAGCGAGTCGACACTGTGGGAAAAATCCGTGGCGAAAAAAGGTAGGGGGGGGGGGGGGAGGAGAGAGAAATTGGCATGTATAAATGATGGAGCGGACGGTTCATTAAATTCATTAATTTACAGCTCCGAAAATAATTCGACGGCTTCCCAGAATGTCCGTGATTCTCAACGTCCCGTATGCCGTTATCTTTCGTGTGCCGAACTCGCCGAAGGCAATGGTCGAGTTTACTCTCCGCGATATCGCTCGTAACCATCGCTGCTGCGTAGGAAGAGATAGAGCAAGGAAAGGAGAGAGCTACGAGAAGGCCGTCGCGCGGCGTAGGTACACGCATACATAAACGGGGAAAGGGTGGGGGGGGGAGGGGGAGAGGGCGCCGCCACGCAAGTCGCGAAAGAAAGAACGACGCGGGGGCAAACGGGAGCGAGGAAGAGGGAATGTACAAAAGCGAGGGGAAGAGAAGCTGCGCGGGAGCGTAAGAGAAGCCTACACGAGTCTGGCCGGATACTCACACTTCCGGTCCCACACATGGCCAAGCGCGCCGTTCTTTCGTGTGACATTTATTTGCATGTGACCCGCGCGCGCACGCACACTTGGAAGAGCAACGACGGCACACATTTCGGCTACGCGCTCTCTTTTTTTCCTTTCTCGGCGAAAAAATTAATCACGAATTTACGCCGCGTTCATTCATCCTCTTGAATTATTCCTTTTCCATTCAGCTCTATTCCCCGTGCACGTTTTTCCATTCATCTTTTCGAATGATCGACGGAAGAAGGTTTCAAAGTGTTCAAAGTTCACGGGTTCGGCTCCCGTTACAATGTTGAAATTGGGGGGTTTTTTTTTTTTTTTTTTTTTCTTTTTGGGAAGGAACGTTATCGTTTCAGAGAAAAATGTGTAGCGACGCCAGAGCGGCGCTAAAGAAGCGTCGCGCGTGTTGGGGCCGTGTACATTGCACGGCGTGACGTCATTCGGGACGCACACGAGTGGAAGTCGGCGTGTTGGTGCCGAGTCATTCACTACTCCGCGTGTTGGGCGGTATGACGCGTAGCACGGACGGGAGGAATTCTTCTCTCGTCACTCGCCGCCTCGGAATCGAACGCGGCCGTTATCGATCGCGCGACACACCGAGAAAAAGCACGACTAACGACGCTGGGGCACGATAACGCGAGCGTCGACACACGTGCGAACGATAAACAATACTCGATATTTTAGCGCCACTTGTTAAATATTGATTTTTCTTTCATTCGCGCTGCGTTTCCGTTGGGTCGCGATGTATGCAAATTCGATTTATCAAGCATGCTTTTTTTCATCTTTGTTGGCTTTCGAGTTTCGATAACGATTGACGAGGCATTTTTAGCATTTTTGGGCCTTTTTTCCTGGGGCCGGGATTTTGTGGTTTTTTTTCGCTGCCATTTAATTATTTATCGATGGTACAGTTTTTGACTTGTTTTTTTTTTTCAAATTTTCGTTCTTCGACTTTGTTTGCCTTGATTTGTAGAGAGATTGAGACGTTGCGTAATTTGTATGGTTTATGGCGATGAAGGGGAGAAAAAGATTGTTGCGAGGGTAAAAAGACGAGTGCCAAGTTTGAAAGTGAAAGCAAGCGGCGAATAAAATAAGCAGCCCGAGTGACAACCGTTCCGACTTTGACTTTACATCGCTGACTTCCGGTCGTCCGTTGACCCCAAGCGCAAAAGCATATACGGTTGCGTCAAGGGGTGAAGAAGCTTTTTGCCGCGTCTCGTTTCTCCACGTTTCATTTCCCGTTTCATTTATTTTCTTCCTCGAAAACAAAGTAGTCACCTTTTTGCGCCTCGCGGCCGAGGTCGCAAAAACGATCGTCTCTTCGAACGAAACGTCAGCGCGCCCCCAATCCTCCTTGAAATTTCCGGCTTTTATTAAATTCTTCTTGGACAATTGTTTCACCTGTTGCGTGTTCGAGGATGTCTACTTTCGTCCGTCCTTGCGTAATTTCATCCAGAAACCTTGGGATATAATTAATGACAAAGAGCTCGTTTCCATCGGTTCTAAAGATGGCGAAAACAATGGAGGAAAAGGGAAAAATGGGATGGCGCGAGGGTGCTGATCGGGTTAAATCGCTAGACGGTAAAAGGAGGCGCGCGTAACGTCGCAGTTGCCGATTGCGCGCGCATCTCGCGTGTCCGGTGCTTTATGAATGCACGCAGACCGTACGACGACGAGTACAACGGGTCGACGTGCATTCACGTAGTCGCGCATGTATACAAGCGCGTAGTAATCACGCTCGAGGCACGAAAAAAGCGTTTTCATCCCCGGTTTAAGGGAAACAATAACCGACAGCGTAAAATTGATGAAAGGATGACACGAGAAACGTCGATTTCCTCTCGTTCCGTTTGGCTGGAAAAATCGCTGAAAATGTTGATTCATAAGCACGTACAAGTAGTCTGCAACGGTAAGCGTACTCGCTGGAATTTTTCTCCGGTTCATTCACCGGCGCGGTTGGTTCGCTGAGCCGGGCGGATACTAGCATTACTATACTCGAGCTCGGTCATTAACGTGGAGGACTTTTTTTTCGCCGGGCTAGGCGGAACCTCGTTTAAAGCCGGGCTGAAGTGGAGCCGCGCGGAAAGAAAAGTCGCCGCCTCGTTTTCCGCCGCTTTAAGCCGATAGCACCGGCCCTCCCACGGAACTTTTTTCATATGGAAACCTCGAGTCTCGCTCGCTGTTTTCCGTAATTACTCACCTACTCTTGTTACTTGGCCCGGCAGGAAGCCTTGCCATGTTTCATTCTTTGCCGGGGAACATTAATTAGGGAGCATTTTTGTCGCGCGCCGTTGAAATTTGGAATTGATTTTTTTGTTTCAGGTGAGTCGCGCTTTTGATCCGAATTCTGCGGGTTGACGGTGAGGAATTAGGCGGTTTGGGGGGGTTTATGGTTTATTACTGTTTTCAAAATTTCATTTTGAGTTGTTTAAGTAGCGAAAATATTAGTGAGTAGCTTCGGGAACGAGCCGCGCTATGTCGCAGTACGGAAATGCGTCACGAGAACCTGCGAGCGGGACAGGTGCAGACGTGAAGCTAGCGCCATTAATCGCCGTTACCCCTGACCACCGGCGAAACGAACCTAGCCCGCAATCGACCCTGGTCAATTTATAAATCCATGTAAACAATTTCACGGAAAAAATGGCAGTTTTTTGGGGGCAGAATTCGCTTTCGGAATTTAGCGGGCGCGTTTTTTTCTCACAAGCGCTTGGATCAATTCCCGATTGATGTGAAAACCGTTGATAAACTGCCAAAGAATTTTTTACATCGGCGTTGCGAGATGAGATATTTTGTTCATTTTCGCTCGTCGAATTTGCCTTCGAAGAAAATCCAATGTTTCCAAACTCGACACGATTTCTTCCTTTTTCTATTCGATTATTGGTGTACATTGCGCGACTGCGGATCTTACCCCGACGCAACACGCAATCGCGATTAGCATCACGCAACGCGAATCATTCACCGATAAAATACATCGAACGATAGACTTTGATTCGTCTCCCTTTTTTTTCGCAACAAATATCGGCATCCCTAATTTTGGAAATTCGAACGAACCATTATTTCGCATCGCGGAGACTTTTTTTAACGCTACGAAATTGGATTTTTCTTCTTTTTTTCTTTCGATTAGCATTTCTCGCCGGCCACTTTCGCGAGCCGTTTTCTCGGCGGGTCCATTCACTAGTTAGCGCTTTACTTTCAAGACGCTGCTCGTGCATTCCGGTGCAGCGGATCTGGAGGGGCGGAAGGGGGGGAGGGGGTGCTACGAGACTGAGGGGACGGAAGGCTTCGGAGCCGAGTTGTAACGACAGTGAGTGTCCGGGCGGGAGAGGAGAGAAGCGGAATAAGAGGCACGGAGGGAGAGGAGGAATTTCCTGTTGCGAGCATCTTCGGATGCATCTGCCGGCGGGTTCTTAACCCCTTCATGTTGCCGGTTCTTCCTCTTCTTTTCTCCTTTTTTTTTCCCCCCTTTCTTTCCTCGACGTGTCAAGAAGCCGACGCGATACCGTCGTCGATAATCGTGACACGACGCGCGATAGTACGTAGTACTTTCTTCTAACATTTCTTTATCGCCGAAATTCTCGGGGTATTTGTCGACGTGAGAAAAAAAGGAACATTTTTGGTCTAATCGCGCCGTATCCCTGAAATCTAGGCCGAGTGCGTGGGTTCATTGAAGAGCTGACGTGGGAATATCGGGTTTGGGCGTTTGCCACGTTGTGAATGCGTAGAGTACGATTGAATGTATCGATTCGAGCGCTTGTGAGAAAAGAATGCGCGTTGCGCGGGAAATTTTGGAATGTTTGTTTTTAAGTTAGTTTTGCACGGTTTTCGTTGTTGGCGGGATAAAGAAGCGTCGATCGCGATTAAATGCGCGTCTCTTTCTCGCTCTTTTGCTCGCAGCGTCGCGACTCGTTCTCTCTCTCGTCTTCGAGTACGCGCGTACACGTCCAATCAGTCGCTCGGTTCACACGCGCGCGAGAGAGGAATGCACGAGCGTTTGTGGCCGAGGAACCGTTAATGAATCGCGCTTGAACCGCGGGAGAGCTTCCTCGCGGTCTCGATGGCGGAGCAAATAAAACGAGTCGTTCCGCGCGAAAGGAATCGCGTTGCTGTTTTTTTATCATGGATTGGAAAAAAAAGAAAGGTGATTTGAAAAAAACGGGAACGACGAGCGCGCATTTTGAAAAGTACGCGTCACCCAGTTCCCGCAACGTCTCAACATCCACATTGCTCGCGGAGTCGCTCGTTTCCTTTCCCCTCCGCGCGTAAACGTCTCGCCTGCTGTGGAATGTCTCTCGCAATCCCACGCGAGCGTCGGGGAAATTCCACTTGCAGGCACCACGGGCAAAGCGCAAGGGTAAACACGGGAAATAAGCGACGAGTTTGCGGAGAAAAAGGCGCAAAAACGCGAGCCGGGAAAATCCCCGCGCGATGTTTCGAAGATTCAATATAATTGCATAAACAAGCGGTGGAATTCTTCGGCGCGCGCTCGTCTTTTCGGGGGCCTAGGAAGAAAAAGGCAGCGGTCCACTTCCGAGAAATAACGGGCCAGCTCTGTCCTCGCTTGGGCTCTTGGCTCTCGTACGCTCTCGTCTGGAGGACTCGTCCTTCCTCTCTTGCTCCCCCTCCCCCCCCCCCCCCCCCCCCCCCCCCCCCTCCCCCCCCCCCCCCCCGCCCCCCCCCCCCCCCCCCCCCCCCCCCCCCCCCCCCCCCCCCCCCCCCCCCCCCCCCCCCCCCCCCCCCCCCCCCCCCCCCCCCCCCCCCCCCCCCCCCCCCCCCCCCCCCCCCCCCCCCCCCCCCCCCCCCCCCCCCCCCCCCCCCCCCCCCCCCCCCCCCCCCCCCCCCCCCCCCCCCCCCCCCCCCCCCCCCCCCCCCCCCCC
>JABFQM010004129.1:0-10115 GCA_022816865.1 Zelostemma sp. ZL-2020
AGCCATATATAACAATTATAATTATATTAAAAAGGTATAGCCCATATTGTATTAATTTCGGTAAAAAATTCATACGCATTGTTCCAAATTCATGATACATTGAAATCGGCACAAAATATCAATCATTGCACATTTTTTAATTGCGTAACCAACGAATCAATAAATCTCTTCGTAAAGCAAATAAATAAATGCTCTTGCGATGTTCTTGACTTACACGACAAACTATATTTTACAATTAAGTCACTTCTGGTTGTTTATTTCTATATTAACGTAATTGACAGTACTTCACACTTTTTCGATAAAATAAACCGTGAAAAATATATTCAAATTCGTAGGGCGTGTATATTTACTTCGGCATATTTGCGAGAAACTTTTAAAATTTAAATTTTAAAAATACATAATCTGCTCTTTTTTTCAAACAGATATCGCGATGTAAAGTTACAGAAAGCTTCGCATTTTTACATTATGAGAATAAGTTCACAAACTCTTAATTACGGCGCTGTAAATAGATTACTGGATTATAAAAACGGCATTGTAAGTTTTCCAAATTTCAAGTTCCAAATCACTGACAGTTGGATATTAGAACATCATGCTCAGTTAACGCTCAGAGGCAAATTCAAACGCGACGTTTGTTGGTCACAATAGAGTTATAATCAAGATCGTGCACTGGAGCGAATCATAGTTAGTTATTGGAACTTGATTAATCTTATTGTAACAATTCTCTTGAGAGCCAGCAAATAGAGCAGTAACGGTTATCAGAACTCCGGTTGACATGATCAGTAAGTACATTTAGTTGCAACGACCAGGTTTAATATATTCTACAAATCAACCAGGAAAACTAATTGATTACGCATTCGGCGCTTCATTAGCCTGACTTTGCGAATTTTTTTTGTTTTATCGGGAAACTGTTGCTTTGTCGCCCGAAACCACGAATAGTCACCATTTGAAATTGGGTTCAACGTAGGCAACGCTCATAAATTGTTTTTCAAATTACGAACGTGACTTTTAGCTGAGATGAGCTGTTTTACCATTTGTACAAGCGAATTTATGCAACATTTATGTATCATTAACAAGAAGAAGATCGATGCGAGGATATTCCTTGATTATTAGTTAAAAAAGTCTAATTCGTGCCCTAGTTAATTACAAGTGCTAAAGCGATATAATACAATATACATTATCTATTATTTACGTATCGCAATTTATAAAAAATTATTTCTTACAGAATTGCAGTATTTACAATTAGGCTATGGAAAATATCCAAGGCATAGAGTTATGCTTCGATCTGTGTGTATAAATGCGAAAAAGAAAAATCACGTTATCCGAGACTTTTAAAAGACGTCGCAGTAATTGTAAATTATTTGAAATCGATTTCTACTATGAATTTGAAAGCATGAAAGTTCGGGGTAGTACGAAATTATGACTCTGTCTTTTTCACTCAAGAGCGTCGTTGAGCCCACTTTAAGTCATCGACTCTTGGTTTGCAGCCTGTGCTTCTGAATATAATAGCTTCCAGAATTCTCCAGAACTGAAGTTTCTCTAAAGGCCAATTTAGCCATCCTGTTGTAATGCAAAAGTAAGTTTCGTGAGGAGCAACGTGATGCACTCTATGGTGTCTCCTCGGTAGAATAATCCGATGCTCCTGCAACCAGACGACCCACCTGGGTAGTCCGAAGTACGTATGTGACCATTTATGAATCTGAAATTGAGAACGAATTCGTATTAAACAATCATGAAATGTATAACTTGTAGTAGAAAAAAGAAGAAAAACTCAGATTTGATATTCTTGAAAATCGATCCTGCTTTCGTTCTAAAATGATGTTTTTTCCGCTTTTACGGATATGGTACGTTTCGAAGTCCAATTTAATAGATTTATAGGTCAAAGGTGCCATCTACAGGATATTCGATCGAGTTTGAACATCGTTCCCGATAACAATATTTAACTCTTGCCAAACTATGTTTACTAGCTTATAACAAATAAGTATATAAATGCGTGGAGTACGTGTCATACTCGCATGTCGATTCCGTTATATGATACTATAATTTTTTCATGTTACTGTTGTAATCACATTTAATTACGTTTTCCGTAAACGTTTTTTTGATCAATTCTTCAATTTCCCACAAAAAATACAGCACTATTATGGAATGAAATTGAATACAGGAAATTTTGAGTATTGGTTTACCTGATTAGTTAATGCAAGAAAACCTGCAACTAGAAACCAGTAACAAGACCAGGAAAACTTCTTCTGAATTTCAGACTCTGTCAAGGTAAAAAAATCCCACGCTAATTTGCATTGTGTCGGCAGCGTGACCGTAAAGTTATCACCATTTGTTTCTATGAAATCGTGCCTTGTAATGCTGGTAGGGTCAATGTGATGTTCTCGAAAAGGTCTTATAAAATTCTGCAACAAAAAAATATTGTCATCACAAATTGCTGGAAATTATGGGCATTCAGTCAATTTTATTGGAGCGCCAAAAATGGTTAAATATGTAAATTTATTGTAGAGTTCGCGTTTTCGATAAAAGTTTAAAACACATTTTTGAATGTTTCATTTGAAAGTTTCTTCGGTGGAAAAATTTCTTTTCATTTCCAATAATATAGTTGTCAATGTTACCGATCAATGTTACCTTCAATTACCTGGTACATAATTTATTTAAGGTAGTGATAGTAATAAAGATCATTGCGAAAAGTATAAAAAGTGCCTCAATTATTCAAGAAAATGAAGAATTTTAATCACAGAATAGAATTTTCATCATATGAAATTGATCATCATTTTCATGATGATCAATTTCATCATTTTCATGATGAATTGATTGATTGGAATGAAAATGATCGAAAAGAAGTTATATCAAATTCGATATTGATAGTATACTTTATAGATATTTGGGCAGATTTTAGAATGAAATTTAATGATCCACGAATGTTTTCAGCAATACTTGGTAAATATATCTATAGTTCAAAATAAATTGACGTTGTCCCGAAACAATTAATAAAAACGAAAGCGTTTCATTGCATACAACGTTCTTAATAGGTGCTTTTAGTCAATGTGCCTCGGGTATCATATTTCATTCGGGAAATGTATGTTATAATTCACCCGGAAACGTATGTTATAATTTACCTCGACACATGTATCTGTACTTCATCTGTAACAGTGTTTCTGTGTAAGAGAAACGTATCTGTGCGATACTAGAAAGTATGAAAAGGAAATTAAAATCATTTCGATCGCAAATCTTTTGTAATTCTAAAATTTCTACATAGCTGTGCATTAAAAAAAAAAATATGGCAATGATTGAACTTAAAGTAAGGCATTTTCCCTTGAAACGTGAATCCCGTACCTATGTATTAATTTCAACACAACGCAAAACTTGTTTCTAAACATCGAAAATATATTTGACACCTTTTAAAAATTAGTCAAATTATAAATTTTATGAATCATCTGAATTACATGCACGCATTGCATTATAAACACATCAAATTATATCGAATGAATGAATTGAGTTGACAACATTTCCATCTTTCCCAATAAGAATCATGCATTCCAATTTAAAGCATTTCAAAGCGAGACATCGAATCCATTAATTTCAACATTTCCGGTCGTTGCAATCACTTACCCTTCCTAGAATTGGGAGATCAACTGACCCCCAGGTATCGGCTGCCCAGTGAGCGAATCCGGATAAGAAATCAGCGGTGACAATTCCAAAAAACGTCACTAGCGCTATCAAATTTAAATTTTGGTTTTTCAGGCGTATTAGAATTAAATAAAAATTGATTGCCATGAGCGATAAGCAGGTACCAAGACAAATGCATTCTTGTACTCTCTTTCCTACAAAGAAAATTGAACAAGTTATGACATTGAAGTACCGAAATGTTCGAATTCGTATGAAGATATGTATTCGCATTGTATTGTAGAACATTACAATTATTCCACGACAAATTCGTCGACAATACATTCGAAGCTTAAAACCAAGTGTATTTGTGAGTCATACATTATGAATGACACTTCAACAACAATGAATATTGAACCCTGCAAGACTTTGAAGTGTATGCCACAGAAATCAATCGCAACAACGTATCACTATGCACTCGAATAATCTAATTCAAGAGTCGTTATCGCGCTCTAATACTGACAATATATTACACTGTGCAACACGAAATTTTTAATGAGAATTTGACAGCAAATATGAAAAGTACGAACTCTAATAAGACCACTTCCGAGAGGGTTTCTTTAGGTTAGTTCGTATAGCGAGTAATTAATGTTTAAAACTTAGTTAACAAATTTGGTGAAACTTCTCGCAAAAAAAACTGTAGCGGGGATTTTTGGGGTCGTGAAATTAATTTTTGTATGTAAACTTATTTGCACCCCCGATACATATGTTCGTATGCAATTTAAGATGACCACAAATTAATGCGATTAATTCTGAAAAAGATCTTTGTTCACTTTCCTGCGGGGAGCTGTTCGTTTAGGTTGGTTTACTCAGCAGGTAGTGACTCTTTCCTTGCGGCAAATCAAACTTCCGAAATTGCGAGATGGAATTGGTTGGAAGTGCTTTTTTTATGAACATGATGCGATCAGATATGTATTTGAAAGGCGATGAGAAAACTGATTTTCCAGCATTCGAGAATGAAAAAATAATGAAGAGTGTTTTACAAAGGAATGGAAACTTGAACTTTATTCATAAAAACTACAAAACTTTGACAATTTCTTCTTGGTTTGTTCAAAGGGATGATTGAAAAATTATAATTTTTGCGACAAGTAGTTTTTCACTTATAAACTCTGGAATGTAAACAATTGTTTTTGAAAAAGATACAATAAAAATGTTGATATATAAATACGGGAACTGTCATATTATTAAAGTTGCGTTTGTTTGGAATTCCGAAGTGTATTATATCAAAGCGGGTTTGGTTTTTGTTATTTTAGTCCAAAATAACGGACTAATTGATGAATAATGAATTTCGTATCTCAATGGTTAAAATTTCGGAATTCTGTACTGTAAAACTTTCAGCGGCAAAGATGTTCCTTAGGATTTAAACAATATTCCCACGAAATTTCTTATTGAAATAGCGAAAATTGTAATTTATTATAATTGAAATTATATAAATTAAATTTGAAATAAAAGCGTGATTCACGCGGCGGCGCAGGGGTGCAAGGCGAGACACAAAAATACCTGAATAAGGTGACGAAAATAGAAATAGAATGTAAGAATAATTGATATTTAATGGGGTTTTAAGGACTTTGTCAAGAGTAGCTGCGTTTCACTTTTAGTTACTGTTTTTATATTTAATTTTATTCGATGAAATTGCTTATTTCGCAGTACGAATTGTACTTCATGTTTTTAACAAATGAAGTTGACAAAAATATTAAAAACTTCCCATTTTGTTATTTGTGTAGTGCTCACAAGCGCCTTGCAAGAAATTTAACGATGAGCAGCGACTTGCACCGCCGAGCGTTAGTTTTTATAAATAAAGTTCAAGTTTTCATTTCATTGTAAAACACTCTTCGTTATCTTTTCGTTGTTTAATGTTGGAAAATAAATTTTCTTATCGGGTTTCGAATACATATCTCATCGTATGTTGATAACAAAGCACTTCCGACAAATTTTGTCTCACAATTTTGAAAGTTTGATTTGCCGGAGGAAAAAAGTCACCGCCTGCTGAGTGGACCGACCAAAACAACCAGCTCTCTTGATTGTACAGTCCTTAAAAATTTCACAATTGCGACAGGCGCTACTCTTCTATTCCTGTTTTTTAGCTATTATTTTCTATGCATTCACATAAAGATAAAAGGAAGTGTCTATCTGCACCGATACTGGATATAGGTGGATTTCAGTGGATATAATCGTGGATTATAGTGTATCTAAGTGGATTTTAACGTATTTTAGTGGATTTTAGTACATTTAAAGTGGATTTGTACGCAACGCATCCGTGCGTTAAAAGAAAATAAAAATTGAACTTGCGCGCGCGTGATCTGGAAACCCAACCAACCATGGTTTAAAATACAACTACGCACTTAGTAAAAATTACATTGTTTCATCTTTATCGAATTATTGATGGAATAACCTTACTTTTTTCAGTTTTTTCACGTTCCGCCAAAACTTAAACCAAGATTCGGTTGGGTTTCTTAGAGCACGCGCGCGCAATTAGTTATTCTGAAATTTATTCATCGATTTTATTTATGGAATCTGTTAATTCTGTTTTATTTAAAATCCACTGAAATCCACTTACATCCGCTTGAATCCACTAAAATCTACGCTTATAACCACTTAAATCCGCTAAAATCCACCTACATCCAGTATCGATGCGAATAGACAGTTCCAAGATAAAAACTCGGTCTATATTGTGCTCAAGAGCAAATGAACTAGTTGCATTTAGATAAATTTGATGTTTCAAATGACATTTTACTTGAAAAGCTGAAATTTCGAATCACAGTACAGTGTAATATTTTTTGAAATAATCCTTTCTATTTATCTTTTCCCTTTTGAACAGAACGTCCTTTATGACACATTAAGTTGAAGGGATTCATTATTCATATTAAAATTCATTAACTACTACTATATATTCAAAAATACGAACAATCAATTGAATAAACGAACATGAAATAATAAAAAAATTGCGAGTTGATGAATGATAATTTAAAAAGTAAATATTTCTTACCAATGCTATAAAGATTCGCTAACTCTTGGGCCCCCTTGTGACTGGGGCCCCATCTCGGTTTTATCCTATCTTCCGGCGAAGTAACTATCACAGAGTTCGCATTAGGATCGTCCTCAAGCATAGAATTTTCATAGATCTGTTGGTCAGTTTTGACGGGTGCCAGAAAGTTAGTCGCTACAGAGCGCGCGGCTGAAGCTGCTTGCTCCAAATGCGACATCGAAATACCGTCCACAATAGTCATGAGGCTTTCCGGGAACTAAATGTACATCAATAATCCTACGAACAATTGGAATACCATGAAGGTCGCTTCACACTAGTTTTTACTTTCCATTGCTGTCGACCAATGAGCGCGAAGCACTCACCGGTTGGCGGTTACTATTGCCGTTGCGCGTTTAAATTAGACTCGGTTTTAATTTCGACTTTCTGGTTGTGAAACGCAACCAATGGCAATACTAGCTGCGATCACGTGACCACGGGATTGATATCAGCTGATAGCCGCGACCTGCGACAAATACGTACGTTAATGTAAGTCTGTCATAACCTAATCGGCGATAGTTAGAGCGATTTTCGAACGGCAACGGCAATGGAACGGCAATATCGTAACCGGAATGGTTGGTGTGCAGTATGTGCGCGCGCTATGTGATCCCAGCAATCGATGAACGATTGAAAACGATAGAAAAAGATAAAAAAACATTCCAGAAGGTACCCCAGGAATTATATTTTTTGACATTGCACGATTGCAGTGGGACTTGGAGCAAAAAAGTCGTATCGTAACGAATCGTATTCAATCATGAATCGTGAGCTATCGTAAAAAAAACAATCGGCAATCATAGTTTTGCACAATTTTTCACCATTAATTGTGAACTATCGCACAGCTACTATTGCCGTGTCCCTTTTGTCGCAGGCCAGTTGATATTTCAGATTTTTCAGGTCGAAGATGACGCAATTCCTTTATATAGTTCTCAACAACTGATCGGATTTTTAATTTTCTCTAGAATTGCTTCTTTTAACACACGGAGAGATTTTTATTTTTATTTTCAAAATGAAAAATTATTAATTTTCACGATGTATCATTGTAGCGGTGGACCAGATTGACATTTTATTCAATTTTACAATGGTGCATTGTGATTATTCAAAACACCGAAAATCCGTACGTAAAGTATCGAAATATGCATTGGAACATTGTAAAACGCGAGGCTGAGACCGTTTTAATTTTTACTATGGTCACACATCGAAACGATAAACGTTCCAGAAGAAATTTTACTATGGCATCATCGTTATTCCCACAATATTACATGGTAGAAGTTAAGTTAAACTCAGTTCTTGTCCGTGCGCGCTACCCAGAAATGCGCACTATTCTTACTAAAACACGACCATATCTCTGCGCAACAAATTTTACGATGGTGGCATTTGATTTTGCGGTGTTTGGAAAGGCAATATACGTCTGGTGTCTTTTCAAATTTTCCAGCCATACAAGGTGTGCGTATTTGTTACGAACTAACACGTAAAAACTCACGATGTTACATTGTAAAATAAAATTCATTACTCTTTCGAATTATATTCTTAAAAAAACACAATTAAATTTCACAATGGTTCCTGGTATAATGTCATGCGAACGCGAGTATTTTTTACCTCATCTGATATCGAAAAACGTAGATGATAATTTTTCAATATCAGCATTTTCAAATTCAATGTGTGCCATCGTGAATATCAACTTTCCAAAAGTTATATATCCGCATGACCTTGGTAATTATTTCGATGATATTAATCTGGTCCACCGCTACTATGTTAACATTGTAATTTGAAAAATAAAAATCTCTCCGTGCAATTTATTGATGTTCGGGCGATAGTTTCGGTAAAATGAGTTTAAAGTTGACAAGATTTCTCTTTTATTATCGTTGCGTGCGGACTCATAAAAGTCGGCGTAACATATATATTTCAAATGTTCAATAGCTTATCAATCGTACTTAATTAAAATTCTATTTTTGAAAGTGACGAAACGAGTAGTAACCTTTGGAATAATTCAATGACCAAAATTATGAGTTTTACAATATCATACGATTTTCAGTTTCTTAATTATCTTGCCGCTTCATTAGGTCTTCCGAAGACCCATATCGCTTGTATTTTTTTTATCTTTCTATGACACATTTACTTGACAAGAAATTATGACCTTCAAAACGTTTTCATGAGGTCACCATTTTTAATGCTTTCAAATTTGAAAAACATAGATTCAGCATTTGTACACTACCGTTATAATGTAACCTCAGATAATAAAATGACCCAAATTATACTCTTCAGTTTTACTTCTCCTAAACATCTCTCTTATTGCACAGTCGGGTTACTGAAAAAAACTGTCTGACATTTTTGATTAGGAATTGTTCACATAGTGATGGAATCACGGGGTGGTTTAAAAAAAATGACATTCATCGTCCTATGTTTCTTTCCATCTTTCCGTCCATGATCTGGGAACACTGTACCATATGGTCAGTTTACCCATTTCATATGTGTTCGGTGGAATAATATCAGCGACGCGTATCAGTCGTTTTTATCAGACCATCAATTTTGTATGATTACATAGGTAAAGAAAATTTGTTCTTGGAACGAATATGACATTCGAAAACGAGATTGATTCGTTCCTCAATGGATAACGGAAACTTTTGTTACTAAACTACAAAAACTAGTTTCGTAAAAATTGTACTTGGAAACTCATTATTCGTTTTTCAAACATTTTGAAGTGCCTTATCATGTTCGGGCAACTCTTTGAACTGTTTGAACACCACTACAAAAGTACATTTCGAAACGAGATATTAGTTTGACGAATAAAGATTCGTTGATGGCAACTTGTTATCATATGATAAGTTGCCATGTAGTATGCAAAAACACTTTACTTGGTAAAAACGTACGCTTTTTCAGAGAACATAATCTCCGAAAGAAGGTGGCTTAGGTGTTAAAAGTTGCATTTCGAAATAAAACCATACTATATGGAAAAAAGACCGCTGAATTGATTTAAATTGGTTTAAAATTCATAGGATAACCATTTATCCTGTTATTACTGTTGAAAGTTAGGCATGTAATCCGCGGTCGCAATGTACCCTCGGATGAAAATAAAAATTGTACATTCTAAAACATAACATTTTTTTAAGTACATACGTAAGTAATGAAGAAATTACATTTAAAATTTTTATACATTAAAACTTATGACATTTTTATGAAAAAATCGGAATATCTCCATGAAAAGAAGTAAACAAATTTTATAAATCATTGAAAAACAAGCAATTATGAATTAAAATTGAATATCAGTTTTAAATGTGTACATTCTCACGAGGGCTCCACTATTTTCGGAAACAGTCCTGCTTTTACTACCTAGCTCGACCGAAAAAAGGATTATCTTACCCTCTGAGACTTCAGGTAAAGGCCGAAACTTTTCACGATTCAGGAAGACTCGTCTATCTTTCAACGCGTTTTT
>JABFQM010004130.1:0-10115 GCA_022816865.1 Zelostemma sp. ZL-2020
TACCCTTTTTCGAGGGTTTCCAATAACATTTCGAATTTCAATTGAAAGTCGAGTATTTTAGAGAAAGTTGTTGTTGATAATGCTCGATACTGTCAAACAACTTTACCGTTGTTTTCCGAGCAGCGAGAAACTTTTTGACTCATCCGCGTAATCGAAGCCAAAAATAATTTGCCAAGTTGTTTACAAAGCCCTCCAATGAAAGTTTTCCAACGGGTTTCGAAACTGAACCACTTATGTTCAAAACGTATTGAGAAAAACGTGAAATATTACACAAACATTATTATTTTCCGGGCTCGTGTGTCTGGTCTAAGGGGCTGGCTCTAGTCCGGTGTGTATCGCACCCCTCCCCAGATTGTTCTTTAAGTATAAATAAAGCCGTGGAGTCTTTTCCTTTGAAAATTTATGGATATCATACGGCTTGACGCTGGAAATTCTGTGATATCCAGAATCATTTTTAGAGGAACGACTTTCCTCCGGCAATTTCAATTTCAAACGCCTATTTAGTGCCCTACGTAGTGGAACCACGATTTTGGGTGGCGCGCCTTCTTCCCAGTTTAGAACTTTGAATACATTATGTCCCCCCGCTGGGTTTCTAGGGTTCCCTTCATCCCATGTGTTGTACCGCTACGTCATCACAGGACTTGGTAGACTTTACGCAATGCTCTACCAGTCCAACTCCGATTGTAGATTAATCGTGTCTCCGATATATACAAAAACGCGCCTCAAGAAAGGGAGTGCGCCTTTAGGATAAAAAATAAGAAAGGTCGGCAATCCCTGACGATTGCCAACTACTGAATACATCTTTTCACATTTCCAACCAATCGCGTTGCCCGGTGAGAATCGCGAAGAATTCGAATTGTTCGCAACGGATGAGAAGGATCGTCGATTGATATTGCAGGATACACGTGTGAAGAACAAATAGTGTTAATCAGCATTTGCGTAAATTAGCGTCGCAATTTGTGTGTTTCGAAAAAGTTGATGACGAGTGGTAGGAATTAATGTTTTTTAAAATATTATAATAAAATACGGATCGGTGAAATCGCTCGATCGTCGCATTACCACCGCCGCTGCTTTCGCGCTGTCAAAATATAACACGCGTGCGATCCCTCGCTAATCTAACTTCGCTTCGGTTTGTGTATTTTCAAGTGCAGAGTAGTCGATAAAGTTTAAAATCACTCACATTTTGAATTGATCACACATCTGACGTACGTGTTTTATGGATGTGGTTGAAAAGTTTCCGAAATTTTTTATGGTACCTTATAAGTCTTTCGATCCTTGGCTTGATATATTTGCGCGTTTAATTCACTTCTAATTATTGCATACGAGAGCACCGAAATTCATTTGTTGAAACGCTAGAATTTTTTACAACAAAATACGCACTCCTAATTTTCATTGTTTTTTTCAATTACAACAGATAGAGAAGAATATAGTTCGAGAGCGCTCGGAGTTACAAGTCTCATAGTTCTGGCATTACTCATACCCATACTGCTAGTATTTCTTTGCTTGGCAAATATATATTTCAAAAAACAGAAGAATCAAAGACAAGATGGTTCGACGAAATCTTGGAAACGTTCGGAACGTGGATCCGGTATCGACAACGGCTCGAGAAACTTGAGCCAAACAATGCTCTCAAAAGCACTTGACAGAGCGATTTCGCCTAATAGCAATTCCAGTAGCGATGGTCACGAATTCAGCCCCAGAAAGAGACGAATATCTCCGCCCTACGATGGAGTTTATTACACGCACGAACCTCTTCCCAATAAACCTGATATCGATTTCGAGGACAAAGATTGGGATTTGAAGGAGGATAACAGCTCGACCGCTGTCCCCGCTAGAAAGCTCGAAAGTCCGAGCAAAGAAAGCGTCGTTTAGACTACTCCGGGACTATATCCGCCGATATCCGTAGACGTATTAGCATAGTATAAGTTTTTCATTATGATTTTTTATATTTTATACGGAATTATAAAAACCATATTGGATTTTATGGAATGTCAATGTTCTATCATTTTTGTTATTTATCATAGATTAATTTATCGACTATCATAACTATTAATGTATTACTCATTAATAATGTTTACCCCCTTTTGATGTATTCGTTCATCCGTCCAATAAATACTTGGTTTGTTGTCATTAGCGTCTTTTTATTGTCGTCAAACAGGGAAGGGACGACGTTTCTATCTTTACAGGAACTTACGAAGTTTCCGACATTTTTTTATGGTACCTTATAGTCTTTCGATCTTTAGCTTAATATATTTGTGTAATATTAGGGATGTTGGAGGTTCCCTTTTATTTAGGATGAAGAAGTTTGCTAGTTGGTTTGCCTTTTGTTGAAAGTGGACCAGAGAATTAAATGCACGTTTCACTTAGAAGTTTATTGAAACGTGGTTTGTGCGTATAATCTTGAAAACTGGTTCTTTGTTAGAATTCTTGCCCAAGAAAAAGAAGGACGTGGCCGAAGCCAGCACCCATATTTATACGAAAAATTCCTATTGTAGTGCTTATAATCTAAAAGTCATGCGCTTTCATTTTCGGGATAGTGGGAGGCATTTTAAAAATGATTATTTAGGAAGAACGTGCGTGATCTCGATTTAGAAGGAATTTCAAAGTATATAGATAATGGAATTCGAATTACATAGATATTGTATGGAATTTGAGTATATATATAATGTGAATACATTACATTTGAGAGTTGAATTCACTTTCAATTATTGCGTACAAGAGCACCGAAATTTATTTGTTGAAATGCAAGAATTGTTTACAATAAAATACATACTCCTAATTTTTATTGTTTTTTCAAATTACAACAGATACAGAAGAATATAGCTCGAGAGCGCTCGGAGTTACAAGTCTCATAGTTCTGATATTACTCATACCAATGCTGCTAGTATTTCTTTGCTTGGCAAATATATTTTTCAAAAAACGTCAACGAGCACGTGAAGAAGACGAATCTATTGCGAGGTGAGTAAAGCACTATTTAATAATGCTATAAGAGACAAAGAATTTGTCAAACAGAATTTTCTTTGTGAATTCCACTCACAAAATAATTAGGGTACAAAGAGTACATACTCTATAAACGAAATTTGCGGATGCGCATTTTTTTGCTTATTTGCAATCGTTATGATTAATTAATGTCTTTGTTTTCCAGTTTAAAGACCAAAGCTTTGCTTTGTGGAGGAAAAAAATTGTTTCTCATTTTAATTAAAAAAATGTTGTCTTGAAGCTTTTCGTCTGTTGATAAAATGTGGCGCTATTCTAAAAAACACTGCAAAGACAGATTAATTTAGTTTTGACTTCTTAATTTAAAGGAATAAAAGAACCGAGTAAAATGTCAAAGTATTTAACTTTTTTTTTCATCTTAATATAGAGCTCGCCAAGTAGAACTTCAAAGGATTCAAAATCAAGATAACGAAGGCGATAAAGATTCTCCGGTAACCAACAGCGGAGTGACGGTAATAAATTAGAAGTTAGTATGTACCAAAATTTCATTTTGTTCAGTAAAATCTGCTTGATATGAAAATTACGCTTGGTTTTTGATTTTTATGCCAATTTAATGAGCTGGGAAACACTTGAAAATAAGTGCGATTGAAACTGCATCGGCATCTATTAAATTAGTTACGAGAAAAGCACCTCAGACACTATTTCGTAAAAGGTATGCAATTTTTATATCAAACATTCTGAACAAACCACATGATAGAATGTACTTATATAATTTGTGTTTACATTTTATTAAAGTACATAATTAACATGTTTACCTTTTTATCTTAGATTAAAAAATTTACATGCTCAAAGAATAAACCGATTCGAGAGCGAGTTATATTTTAGTTGACGTAGCCGATATAAAAATCTATCACGGCGCGAAAAAAGAAATAGAGCTCCGTGAGTACTAATCTCTGATTGGGCCTTTTAGTACGAAACGGAAGGAGGTGATGTCACGGGAACACGCCTTAAGCCAAATATCCCCCCGCAATCGGAAAGCGACCCGATGGACTACGACAGAGACTTGGATGAGGCCATTCAGGAAGCTGCTAAGACGGATCCGGACATGGAAGTGGAAAAAATCGGATTGCAGCAGCAAGTGGCACAACTATATGGCAAATTAAATAACTACACCGACAAAAAGTTTCGGAAATTGTTCGAAAAAGAGTAAAGATCTGTTGTGAAGCTTTTATTCTTTTTTTTTTTAACTTTGAAGGAAACGATGAAACTTGAACAATTAAACTGTGTACATAAGTGAATAATGTTAAGGGGAAAGATTTTTTAATACGACTATATTCACAGTAAAAATAATACGATCAATATTTCTGCAATTTCCACTCTAAAATCGGTTTATTTATTGAACAGAAATTATTCGAATAATGATTGTAAAAATTATGACAGTTGCGTTACAGAATTATGTTTGTCTGAGTAGTTGACATTGCGTCGTCCACGTACAAAAATTGTATTTAATTGTATCTACATGGGCACGTGACTTCACTTAATTGCAGAATGATTAATTAATTCATTCATTCAATGATTCATTCATTCTCAAAACCAACACGTTTAGCTTATAGCACCGATCGCAACTAAACTTTTGTCTAACTTCTGTCAACTATCAAGTGATACTACATCAACTGCAATTGTGAAGTCAGAGATGCGGAGCAAAGTGTAAGTGACGACCAAGGCACACGTACTAGCTCGAATTCGTAGGTACTTGATTTAAATATTCAAGTTACATATCGCGTAAACTTCATTGCTAAATTAATGCGTTGCAACATTTCATCATCATCTCCGGGCGTTCGCATCAATCATTAACATTTTTATATACTATTATACGATACTCGATAAATATTTTGTAACGTTTTTGTATAATGAGAATTTTTAAGAAGTATACAAACTATTTGCATTACCTGGAAAACGCAAAATGATCATTTCCGTGAAAAAACTTTGAGCTGAAACGAAACTAACTAGAAACTGACTTCCGGCAAATCACCAGGATAGGAGAAAAGTTTACTGTTCCATGTAAAATAGAGCAGGTAAATATAAAGTTGATTTGTCCACGAGAGCAGTTTACTTTCAGCTAACTTTCTTACGGCGAATGAATATCCCAAGTGTAAAAAACGTAACGATCAAAGTCAACGTGCGAAGTGGCGACACTCCGGATGCTCGCTCTATCAACGCCGATGGGAGGAAGTTCAGTCGGCTTTGATCATCCCCTGAGACTGGATGGACATTTGGCTGTCTATATTCGTGAGATGCCGCTCGACCGGGTTGTCGCCGCAAATCGACAAGGCATATCCTCCTGGATGCTGAATTCGTCGATTCCTTTCGACACCTGCGACAGAAGAAGGGCGCGTCGTAGTCCATTTAGTGCGGGATTACTTTTATCTTTCATTATATTCCAGTAAACTCTGACATCATAGTCAAGTTGTTTCGCTGATCAAAACTGACGTTTGTAATCTAAAACGATTGAATTTTTTGATACGTTTTCACTGCGGTAGAATAATCTCTTTTTGAAAGACTACTTTTCTCGAGAAATTCTAAGCTTTGACTCACAAGTTTAGCGAACCGGAAGTAAGTATTTGCGGAATATTCAAACTCCAACATGAGGATGAAGAAATTCCGTTCCGTTAGACAAATTTTCAAGAGGGATGCGTCATCTTTCATTGCTTCACAGAATGGATAGTGAATTTAAATTAAAAGAACATTCAAATGAATTATAACCGTTGAATGACGTTTAGTAAAACGCAAGGCTTTACGGAAATCGATTCGCGTGTTGCGCACGCACCGCATGCTTCTGTACAAGTATGGCGGTGTGCGGATTGAGTAAATAGCACGGTGTTTCACGAGCTGGAAACAAACAAAGGTTTTGAGAATCTCTGAATTTCGGGATACGCAAGTTCGCGGCTCTTATAAATTTTAACCGAGTGTATGTACGACGACGCTGTATCACACAAACATTGACTGAATGCACAGCGAGTACACGGCCAACGTGCGTTGGCCAAGCTCGAATCCCCTAAATCGGACGACCAAATACCGTCCTCTGCGTGTCAGCACACATCAATGGTTCAGGTGAGGACTGCGACAATCACGTCCACAACAGAAATAAGAAACTAATAAGACCTCGTGGCGCTTGATTCTCGGTGATTTGAATTCATTCAAAAACTTCGTTTCACGCTAGATGTCGTTGCGAGCATGAAATCTTATTCAAGTTCTGTTTTCTTGTAATTCTAATTTTTGAAAAGATCGTAAGTTCGGCATGAAATTAGTATTTGATTGTGCAAGTTCACGGCGCATGATACTGAATATCTATAGGCTTTGATGCCAACGACCAATGTCTAAAACGGTTTCTTTGAGTTTCAATACATTTTCATTCAAAATCTGAGAGTAGTTCGCAGTTGGTAAGCTTTTCATCTTCTTGCTGAGTTACATCGGATCTTGCAAGAAATTTGTAATTTGCAGTAAATTCACTTTGGCGCTGATAGGAGGGATTGTTCCGCGTTCTCAACACCCGTCGAGAAGACAATAACACGGACGATTACCCTGAAACACGAAGCTTAGCAAACCCATCAACTTATATGTCACTCTGTAACGGCGGAAAACACAAAATAACTCTTTGCTCGAAGAAGAAAGAGTCGAAAGTTCGACTACTTCCACGTGAATCAACAAAGTCGAAATGATCTATTGAAGCAATTATTATTTGACCTGGATTTTTTCAATATATATCCGGTAATAACTTGGAGCAACCGCGGCGGATTCAGTAAAATCCTTCAGATAGAATTTAGAGACCTCGAGCGATCTTGACAATTTTATTCCATTGAAGTTCGCTGTATCCATAATTTGCCAATTACGGATGCACGCGTCCATTAAGCCAGGTTTTTCATGAAATGTATAGTGAGCTTTTCCTTATTTCGCATCGCTTCGTCAAGTGAATGAATGCGCATCTGCAGGGTAATTGAAAAAGAGGCAATTAGCATGTGAAAACCCGAGGTAACGACTGCAAAAAATGAAAATAAAGTTCTTTAGCCGACACTTGCGTGTACAAGATTTTTACCGTCTAAGAATAACCTAATCTAAACTTTCAAATGTAAAAATTTGCGTCCGCGCAGATTTTAATTGCTTGTAGAAGTAGTTCACTTTTGTTTTTACAACATAAACGGTGTAAATTCCGGGATGGAATGAGTCTGCTTTACATTAAACGAAATGAAATAAATCCAATTAGTTTTTTATATCTATTTCATGCGTCTACTATGCATTTTGGAAAGAAAATCTACTTCCAATCAGACTGAAGTAAAAAAATTAGAAGAGCGTGAAATAGAGTTTGCTTTTCAATTTCGTTGCTATTTTACTTCATTTTTATTTTAGTGTCCAGTTGCTTTTCTCGCTGTTCTCGTCGTTGCGAGCTCGTAGTTTCGTTCGGAATGAACTGAATACCATCCATTAAAGAGTAACCTCTCCACGATACGAATGCCTAAAGGTAACGATAGCTGTTTGAAAGCTGAGAATTAAAGATTTTTTGGAACCTTCTCTTCTCCCGTTACTTTTCTCGCCTCTTCTCTGCGTTGTCAACCTTTCCTTATTTTTTCTATTGAAAGTTTTAAAAAATACGGTAAAACAATTTGTTCTCCTAAAAATTCCAAATTATTATAACGTTTAAATAAAATTTATTCTTCCATGATTTTCATAAATACATTACAAAGAAAAATTTGCATTGCTGCAACGAGTTTTAGTCGCTGTCAGAACCCGCAGAAATCCTTTATAATTAACTCACATTCAGAGTTGCACATAAATTTGTCCTTTGTCTACATTTATGATTTTTTCAATTATTCAAAAATTACCTCAAATCATACTTGAAATATGGTTTGAGATACCTCAGTTGAAGCTAAATAAATTTGACATTTTTATTAGTCCGAATTCTGCTTTTATTTGACACCGACAGGAGCGCCGTCAGCGGATAATGAAACTCTAATTTAGCATGAATATTTGAATTCATCTTATTATTTCCATAACTTCGAATATCCGAAATAGCGTGGAAAATCAGTAAAATAACTAGCAAGCTCTTGTATCCTTGATATAGACGGACGAAAATTGTATAAACTCAACGAAAACTTTTGTTATCTACCCATCAAGAAATAATGCATGGTCAGAATTAATTGTATGTTTGCTTGAATGTCAATATTGTAACGAGCTAAAAATATCGACGTTAATTTCATCATGAGACTTGACGTATTGTCACTGCAGTAGTGGTTGTTCCAACACAAGCCCAAGTATACAATTTAAGATAATGGATTAGCTGTGTAAGGGTTGCGCACATTAAGGACAACGCCACACAGTATGGTTTGAATCAGTGATAATGCTCGCATGATCAATCATGCTCCATGTTTGAAGTCTTGAAACAACGTCATTTGCCTCTGAAATATAGGCAAATCAAGAATTTGTCAAATATTGACGAAGCATAGAAATTTCATAGCAGCGAGACTCTTTAATGAAGAACCACTTAATACAGCACGATTATTTGATAGTTTAATGACCCGCTGCAATATGTATCGTTTTCAACGACGTTTGCGCTCATAAAATAATGATTCTCGACGACAAAGTGTGTTTATAATTCTCTTGATTTTTGCAATATGGCTGTTTTTTTCACTAACCGATAAAATACACGCGGTTAAAATGTTTGCACTGCTCGAAGTAGTAAAAACCGGAAATAGAACGACTGTTGCCGAAACAAGATATTGTGGATGATTACAAATAGCGAAGGTTAAGAGTCTTTATCGGCATTGCGATTTAATATTGAATTACATTCTACTTGAAAAGCGTTACGAAACGTCGGCAACGTAATTTCAATAGGAAAGGTGTTTTGTCTTACGATACGTACAATCTGTTTCTTCCAGTTAATAGTGTTATTGCGTCATTATTGTCAGGTGTCTGCAACTGCTTCGACCCATTTCCAAGCCATTTATCTCGCTGTTAAGGCTTTTTATAAAATTAACAACCGCGTAATTTTCTTAAGCCAATTTCCGACTTTGTTAAACTCGTAATTTCGACTAAATAACAAAGCGGAGCAATTCCATTTTCTACTTTTTAATAAAGCACCATACAATATGAAACTAAGAACTTTCATGTGAGTTTTTTTTGGTGAAACGGTTACATTACTTCTATTAGGCATTCTCTCCTTTTCATTAGACGCTCGGGACATTTTTGATCTGCATACTAGCGAGAATAGTTGTGGGAACGCATTATTCTCGAGGGAACATTAGAGCGACGAGGCTGTAGCCATAGTTTGTCAAAGTTTCACGCCCTGGCACGATTTTTGTGACTCCGCATCGATGCAAGAAACTCACGTCGCAGTAATTAGCGCACCGTGTAATACATTGCCAGGGTGTGGGATGAGACCTGCAGCTGGCAAAATTAATCTCCCGACTGCTTCTGAATGCTACTGTCATTTTGACGGAATATTTATTCATTTCCCTCTGGCTGGAAAAATTTTTTACAAAGATGCGCATTCTATTCCATTTTGTACGAATGACGGAAATAATTGAAAGATCTTAATTAAATATCAGTAATAATCTGATAGCTTCATACATTCTTCCATGGTCTTACATCCTGTTATCTTTACCGGTAGTTGATTTTCTCTTTTGTTTGTGCTAATGTCGTTTTAATCTCGGTTTCTTTGTGTTATCACTCGTCGCTTTGATTCAGCGTCACCCTAACAAAGCGACAGCAAAGGAAATAATGTTTTGGAACACTGTTATTCGCGAGTTGTACTACTTTCACATCGCAAATACGGATTAATCTGAAATGCTTTAATTTTAATAAAAAAGAAATAGTTATAAATTATAATACAAGTCCATACATGTTGATCCATACATGGAAATCATTTAAGAAGTAGCACAATAAAATTTGATTTTTCATCTTTATAATCAGTTGATGATCATTTTTGGCATAATCACATTTCAAGCGACTAAAATAATGCTTCAATTCCCGGGAAGATAAAATAGAACCTTCAAGTGTTTATTGCCGTTCGAGAAAAGTATAAGTCGAATTTGAATGCTAAAAGATTGATCGATGTTTCAGTTCGCATGTCGACGATGGAATCTGACTCTCGTGAGCGTGGTAGTCCTCGCATTCTCGAACATGTT
>JABFQM010004131.1:0-10114 GCA_022816865.1 Zelostemma sp. ZL-2020
TTACAACTCCAAAGTTTTTGATATCATATTGAAATAAAAAAATACGTGTCCAATATTTTAGATTAAAGAACGAGAAAAAAAATGTTTCACGGAAAACAAATTTTCAATTGTAAATTTTGGATGGAATTGGGATTTGACATGGAGGCGTGGCTTAAATAACATGGCCGACCCAAATCCACTCTTGAGTTTGCGGTAATCTGTACGCTCAGTGCTTTTTTGTCAAAATATGTATATATTAATGCAAGAAATTTGCAAATGGGCCGGTACAAATCCGAGCAAACGAAATTTTGTTGAAGGAGAGAAAATTGTTAAAGCAGGGCACATCGTGAAAATAGGCAAAACCTTCGATGAAGGTAGCGATGCAAATATGAGAATTTTGGCGTTTTGTTTACAAACCTCAAGTTTGAAAGAGAAACCGCACGAAATTCGCGGAGAAATTTCATATGATGGGGCAATAGAAAGCATGGTTTGTTCCTGCAAAGCCGGTCTTGGCGAAAAGTGTAAGCATATTGTAGGAACGCTTTTACAATGTCACACGTAAGTACAACCTAACCTTTTTTATAACACTTGGAGAAATGTAAAAAATATTTCCTTGAATCCAACAAAACATGTTACAAAATGACTGAATCATGAAAATATTTTGTTGAATTGAACGAACAATTTTTGTCAAGTTAGCAAAATCTTTTTGAAAGTGTATTACAATAAAAGAGAAATTAAATGTTTGAATTTTGATAGTATCGACTTCGACGACTTGCCGACAATTTCCTGTACGGACGTAAAATGTACATGGAAAGAAAATCATAACAAAGTTTTGAAAAATTATGAAGCTTGGCCTATATTGCACCATTCCTGTTTCAACACAAATAAGAAACTGAAAATTTATAACGTTTCGGAGAATTTGCTGATGAAATTGAAAAGCATCATTGAGGAAGATGTTCCAGATTCTGCATACACAAAACACGTGTAAGTAAAAAGTGCAAAATTTTGTTAAACATTGTTAAGACAGTATTAATCATTCAAATATTGTTTCGTTTGCAGAATTGAAAGACACGAGCCGATAACAGCCGACCACTTCAAAGTTTTTTCAGTGACAAGTTCGGAGAAACATGCGATGGAATTAATTTTTCTACACCAAACAAGCGCTTTGATGAGTTTGCTTGCTGCATCGAACAGCGATTTGCAGCTAAAACCTTGCTGTTTGAAAAAATTTGAGGCCCTCAACGGTAATGTCCTAAAAATTTGTGAGGACACGAAGGTTTGCCGTGCCATTTGGGAGCAGGAGAGGCGGTGTCGCTTTACAGGCACAACTTGCTATGGGCTGTACACACATACCAAAAGCCGTACTCCGAATTGGGAAAAGAAATGCAAGTCTCACTTGTACCCCAAAAAATTCAAATCCAAGTACACGGAATATGGACGGAATACGGAACCAGAAGCTCGCCAAGTTTTCATGGAGAAAACGGGAAAGACTGTTCACGAGACTGGACTCGTGGTGTCTAAACAAAATCCGTGGCTGGCAGTTTCACCCGATGGCGTTGTTTTTGAAAATGGCAAACCTTCGGAGGTGCTGGAAATAAAATGTCCATACAAAGGTGCGTCCATGAGCGTCAACGAAGCTATGGAACAAGAATTCAAAAAATGCTTGGAAAAACGCGATGGTAAGTACTGCTTGAAAAAAAACACACTTATTACGCCCAAGTGCAACTTAACATGGCTGTATTGAACGTTACCTTAGCTTCTTTTGCTATTTACGCGTCCTATGATCGGAGTATGGAAATATTGTCTGTACCTGTTGACGAAGATTTTATTTTCAAAATGTTAGCACCGCTAAAACCCATTTATCTTAATTTGTTTTTGCATTACATGTGTTTGGGCGATGAAAATGTAGATTGCAATCAGTTGTAAAGTTTATTACGTTGCGTTTTTGTAAAGTATAGCTATAAAGGAGCATACCATGTCGTTTATTGCAATGAGAAAAATGTAAAAAAGGAACGAAGACTGTTTGTAATGCTGTGAGTAAGTTTGAAACTGTAATGGTCTAGGGTACGTTAGAATAATAGTTTGTCGATGTGAAAATAATGATTAAAATGCGAAAATTTCTGTTCATCGATATTTATTTTATAGTTAACGCAATTTCATTACTATAAATGCCAAATAAATACTTTTAAGATATTGTACATTATTATTGTCGATAATAGAAAATTCTGCCAAAACATCGAATCTCTCCAGTGTATATTTACAATTTTCCTTCATTTTCCATGAATTTGTTATCATTCATAATAGGTGAACAGAGATTCACTGTTCCACAAATGACGGTGAAAATGTGCTCTACAAGTGGAATGAGATTGCTTGGCATTGTGTCACTAATCATTTTAAAATTTTTAATTCTTTGATTTGATCGTTCTACATGTACTCTGGCTGCAGCAATGTCAGCGGTAACAACTGCATCTGGTTTTGAAAATTGATTTTGGCCTTTTAAGAATGGTGGTCTTACTAATTTAAAATTATTCAACTTGCAAATGTCTTCAATTAAAAAGCCCCGGTCAACCATGATTTCGTCGCCAGCTTCCAGCAATGTGACAAGCTCACTTTGCTCAAAGATCGCTTTATCCGATGCTCGTCCGCCATATGCTTTACTAATATATGAAACATTTCCTGCTGGTGTCACACCAGTCATAAATTTTATAGTTTGTGAACTTTTGTAATGCGAATATGTAAGTAATTGACAGCAGAGTTTTGATGGGTTTTGAATGTAAATTTCAGTACAATCTACAACTACTCGAACATTTTTAAAGTCTGAAAAGCAGGTTGGCAAATTTCGCGAAATTTCTTCTCTTGACGGCCAAGGAATAGCAACTTTGAGACACGTGCTTAACAAAACTATCATCTCTTCGAATACACGCGAACAATGTTTCGAAGTATAGCAATGGAACAAGACAGCTAAGAAACAATATGACACATTTTGTTTTAGTTTTACATACGTCATAACAATTCTGTCATGCAAGCTCATTTTACCATTCCAGTCATTTTTACCTTTCTCAGACTCGACAACGCTAGCAAGTTTTACAATACAGTTTAATACGCGAATTGACTCTATTCCAGTAGATGAGCTTAATTCTCCGTCATTATGAATGAAATCCATAAACCTGGGCAACAAATCTCCGCTTTTCACTTGAACGCCAACGTCGTTGTAACTTGAAACGTTTGCAACCATTTCTTTTTCAATTTCCGCTGAGAGTTCCAGGGCTTCAATTTCTTCATTTGGTGAAAATTCTTTGATTTTGTCAGTATAATCTTCGTGTCTTCTTTCTTCCTCCGTTTGACCCTGTTTTTCGTTTTCCGAGACATCTTTTAGAACATCTCTCCTCCGAGATCTTTCCGAACGTCGTTGATCTTTCTCAATCTTATTTCCATTTACAATGACTTGCGGTAAATTACACGATGGAATCGCTGTTTTTTTCAATGCCCTTCGTTTCGAGGGCATATCTACATGAATAAAAAATTTTATTTTTAATAAAATGTTTTTGATTTCAGAAATTGCATACAGTTTGAAAAACTTCAAACTTACAAGTTGATGCTTACCAGGTACGCGGAAATCATTGTTTGTAAAATGACGCGAACACACTCTCGCGTTATGTTCAACACTTTTTATGTTCGTCGCTTTTTTCTACTCGCGTAAAACATCAATTTTTTCCAACTTGTCAAAAATGTTTTTGACGTAAACAAAATTTTGGTTAGGTTTCGGAAAATAATGAAAGCTTATATTCAAGTCTTTGCGAGACATACTTCCACATTCTTTGATGGCACAATAAACTTTATGAAGTTTTCTTTGCCGGGGTTCAAAGCTCATTCCGTCCATATTATCGAAACATTACTTTTTACTTGTTTTTACGATTATTTCATATAGCTCCAAGCAAAAGAGTGGATTTGGAATAGTTCCTGTTCGAGTCACCAGATGTCATGTTGCTACATGTCAAATCCCAATGACCCATATAAATATTTTTATTTGAAAAGCGAAGCGTTGCGAGGTGAGATATCCACGGGGTATTCACGGTCAGTATATGGTAAAGAGCATGCGCAAAGAGCTGGCCAATCAGCGATTCAATTCTGGCCAATAACATTATTGAAAATGAATGGTAGGAAAATGATAAGCTGATTCGAGTATATAAAACTGGGTGAAATACTTGTGGAACAGTTATTTTCAAACAGTTTTGGGTATCTGAACACAAGTACTTATTGAAATAGTGAAAATGGCAGCACAGTTTACCTGCATCGGGTTATTATTTTTTTCTGCTGTACTCACCTTCCACGTCGTATCAGTAGATGCTGCGCCAGGATCTCATGATTACAACTTGAGTTCGAGAGCGCCTGGAGACAGCCTTGTTGCGGATGATTGGGTTTATGAGACACGCGAGACAGAAGGTGAGCCTAATGTGTGATCATGAACATGTAACATGAGTAAAGCAATGGGACTTCCAATGGAATCATTTTATTAATTGGTAAAATCTTTCTTTCTGCCTTTCGGCCTCAAATGAACTTCCGGTTCACATCTTGTTACATTTTTTATCAGTATTTCAAGTGAAACTTCCACAAGTAGTATAATTTACCGAAATAGCTAACACTTTGAACGAAATATTATGGCAAGACTACCCAATTTTCAGAAATTTCTTCTACTCTCGATGAATAAGTTGGAAATTCCATTTAAACCATTTTTAACTTTTTGGTCCAAGACTTCGAAGTGATAAATGAAAGTGTATTTTTTTAAATATTTGTGTAGGTTATGAATGGGTGCCGAGTAACGTGAGTCTTGAGATACCGCATGATGCAGTAGTGGGTGGCTACGATATAGATGACAGCAAAATTTACGTAGGTCGTGCTCGGCACGATGGCGACTTACTGCCAGTAAAAATAATTCCTTCCAATCACGCAGCGTACTGCTCTCATCACGGTCGAGAGCACTTTAAAAACGAGTATGAAGTACGTAAATTTTTAAAACAGATATATTCATCAGCAGAAAAATCGTTTGATCATTGTTCTTTTTCCAGTCGGTTCAATTGCTCAGATGAAATTGTAAATTCCAGACAAAAGTTAAAAAAAGTGTCCGTTGTTGTTCAACAATAAATTCTTGTTGGTCTATAATTTATGAGAAAAAATTGATTCGTAGTTATCTACTTGGTAAAAACCCAAGAACAAATTTGGAATCGATAAGAGTCGATATTTTCAAAAAGTCCTTAAATTTCAATTTATTTTTAAAGTTTTTCAAAATTACGTGTAGACTTTAGAAATCGATTACTGGTAATAGATTGTAATTGAATAGAATGATTTGTCTAATAAATGAAACATTCGTTTAATTGAAAAATTGTTTCCCTTGAAAGTAACAATTCTCAGACTAATAAAAAAATTTATCCGCAACAGTACCTGGTCGGGTTAAATTTCGGTTGGAGACAATGGGACCTAGTCAGCATTCCAACCAATGCAGTCCTTTGCGGACATACAAAGGAGAATGAACGTTTGTACATAGGGCGCGTTTATCACGAGCGCAGTCTGATCGTTGGGAAGGTAAATTAACAAATGATTTTCAAACTGTTTTTTACTATCAACAAAAATTTTCTCCACAATTGAAGTTACTCAGGATAATTTCTTTTCAGAATCCCGATATTCTCCAATCTAACTTTTAGCGGCAAAGTAGGGGGTGTAGCCCCTACTTTGCCGCTGCAAATTGCCGAAATTTCCACTTTTTCCACGAGGAGCATCAAAGTAGATTATTAATTTAGTCATGGAAGCACTTGAAATTTAGTTGCAAGAATTTGCAAATACTTGGCATTTTCTTGTATAATTTCATTGAATGTATAATTGTCATAAAATTATGCAACTCAATAACAAACATAAATAATGTGCATAATTGCATAGCATTACCCGAGTCCAATTTTTAAACCTACTCCGAGCCTCCGGAACCTCGATTCTATTGTTCTCTTCATTTTCCACTGGAAATTTAACTTTTATTTAACCCTACAAGCCCTACATCCGAAATGTGAAGGTGCGTTTAGAGGTTTACGCAGTTTTAAACTTATTTCTGAGCCTCTATGTCCTACAATTTCGAAGCACTAAACTCCAATCCGCATCTTGAACACCGTACTGTAGGATTTGGAGGTGAGAATAAGAGTTAAGCGTGTTCGTAACTCATTTTTAACCCTCCAAACCCTCGACTCTCGATCAAAACTAATATCTTGTGATATAAGGAATAATCAAGTGAATTACTAATAATTTTAAGTCACGTCATGTCATTTTTAATTGCGTGGAATGTAATGATGTGATTAATATTGACTATAGTGAGAATTGTTTTTAGTAAATATAATTTTTATTCTATCCCGTTTGTAATGCTATTTCAATTCTTTTGTTTAAACTAGTAGAGCAAGATGCAGTTGATTATCAATTGAAATTTTCAAACTTGAAAAGTTATGCGAATTTAAGAAATTGAACGTCCAGTTAATCAACATAATCACGCGAAGGCAACATTGTCTATTTAACAATTTAAATTCAAATTTTCTAAGTCGGCTCAACGGGTGATCCACCCGTTGAGCTGATCTGCTTTCTGTTTCACGCCAGAAGCACGTCCGTAAAACCGTATTGAATTCGTTTTTCAATTTTTCGAAGATATTTTTAGTTCAACTTTGGACTTTAAAACTTTTGTTCGCATGTGCAATGTTAATACTGTGAATTATTATTATAAATACGAACACAATCCGCTCTGTGCTTTATAGAAGAAAGAAATACATATATTATAAATTATATTTAATATATATAATATCTTTTCAAGCCATATTTTCGCTGACATAAGTGTTTATTCAAAGTACACTGAAACCTCGTTTACGGTCTCCTCGTTTACTGTCCAATCTCCAGCTGCGACGCTCGTAAAGCAGCAAGTGGTCTCGGTCCGATCAGTGCCGTAACTGTGGCATCATTCGCCTATGCGTAACTAGCATTGACAAGTCAATGAAAAAAAGCTAAAAAAGAACCTTATGCGTGCTAATATACTTTTTCTCTATTGATTTTTTGGAAATTTCCGAAAATCCGTTCAATCGAATCATCAAGAAAGTACCCCGAAGTAAATGGAAAGCTGCGAGAAACTGCAAACAAGCTACAGAAAACCTCGAGAAAATACAAAATAAACTGCTAAAAGCTGCAGAAAACTGTAAACTGCCGAGAGCTGCGAAAAACTGCAAATAACTGTAAAAAACTGCTAAAAACTGCAAAAAATTGCAAAAAACTGCATAGAATTGCAAAAAGCTGAAAAAACTGCAAGAAGCTGGAAACTGCAGAAAACTGCAAGAAACTGCAACAAGCGGCAAAACAATTATTTGCTGTTTTTTGCAGTTGTTTGCAGCTTTTTGCAGTTTTTCGCAGTTTTATACAGCTTTTTGCAGTTTTTTTACAGGCTCTCTGCAGTTTATTTTGTAGTGTTTCGTAGTTTCTGCAGCTCGTTTGTAGCTTCTCGCAGCTTCCCACTTACGTCAGGGTACCAAGGCGTTTTTTTCGAATTTTCCGGAAAATTCGAAAGAAATCCTAAGCATTCTCATGTATTTAAGCAGGTTTGGTCCAGTAATTATGTATTACATGTACCCTCATTGAACTGATTGTTACAGTTACACAAAAATTGAATACAAAATGTAAAATTTAATATTTTGGTATCGCAAAAGGAGAAAATATTGAATTTCACATTTGGTTCTCAATTTTTGTGTTACAGTAACAATCAGTTTGATGTGGGTACATGTAATACATAATTACTGGACCAAACCTGCTAAAATACATCAGAATGCTTTGAATTTCGAATTTTCCAGAAAATTCTAAATTTTCCAGAAAATTCGATAGAACGCTTTGGAACTTTCACGATGATTCTGTTGAACGGGTTTTCAAAATTCCCGAGGGATGAATAGGGAAAAGGTATATAAGCACGCCTATTGTCGGTTTTCCTTAATTTCACCCGTGCTACCGTACAGGACGGAATAACTCTTTCGCCAAGTCATTAGTCACCCGCCGGTAGTTTTATTTCTCAAACGTGAAATTGTGACTGTTTTGTATGTACAATTATGAAGAAAACTAAAAATACTAAATTTACACGTTTATCGTACCAACAAAAAAAAGACATCCTAGAATCGATGAAACGCGGTGTTTCGAAGGTTGATATCATCAAACAGTATAAAATTTGTGCGAAAACATTGAAAAGGATGTTACAAAACGAAGCTAAAATTACGGAAAAAAGCTTGAGCTTCGAATTTAAAACTAAAGCAAGGAACCGATCGACCAGATTTCCTCTTTTGGAAAGTGCCTTGATAACATGGTTTAACCAAAGACGAGCCTGCGGAGACCCGATCAGTGGACCCATTTTACAACAGGAAGCTCTCCAATTTAGTGAAAAATTAAAAATAAATTAAGAGTTGGCTGCGTCAAATCGTCCACCATTCAGTGTAAGCTTTCGATTTCTTACAAATTATTCATTCGTATAAATTGAATTGTATATAAATTGTATATGAAAATTTGATGGAAATTTCACGAATTAATTTTTCATAAATCAAATTTATTTCTTGATTGACAAAAAAAAATTCGATAACTTTCGGTTTAAACAGAATCGACAATTTTTATCAAAGTTATAACTCATAATTCTCATATGTATAGGCGAGTACTGGATGGCTCGAGAAATTCAAAAAACGCCATGGTATTCGGAAGTTAACAGCAAAAGGAGAGATTTTATCGAGTGACCCTTCTGGCGTTGATGAATTTAAGACTCGTTTGATGGAGAAAATGGATAAAGAACAGATTGCACTGCAAAATTTGTACGGCGCCGACGAAACTGGAATTTACTACCGGGCCATACCGCGGACAACATTGGCATCCCATTCAGAAACATCAGCACGAGGAGGAAAAGAAAATAAGGAAAGAATAACAGCATTATTTTGCTCAAATGCTGCGGGGACAAATCGACTTCCGCTGTTATGTATTGGAAAATACAAAAGTCCAAAAGACATCAAAAACTTAAAAAAACTGCCAGTATCCTACGCGTCGCAAACAAAAGCTTGGATGAACCAGGCAATATTCTTGAAATGGTAATTTTTGACACATGCATATTTTACAATTACCGACTTGATGATTTATTAACGATTTTCTCGCTTCACATTAATTGTTACAGGTACCAAAATGACTTCATTCCACATGCCCTGGAACATCAGCAGAAGACCGATGGAGTACTTGGCAAAGTTCTTCTCCTACTTGATAACGCCCCGTCCCATCCTGATGCGGCTGTGTTAAATGCAATCAACAAAAATTTCGAAATCATGTATTTGCCGCCAAACACAACAGCGCTTTTACAACCTCATGATCAGGGATTGATCTCAGTGACGAAAAAGCTGTACAAAAGAGCGCTACTGGAGAAATTATACACAGAGCAGAATGACAACACGAAAATAATTGATCTGGTGAAGAATATATCTCTTCGTCCTTGTTTTGAAATGTTAAGTAAGGCATGGAACAGCGTCAAGCCAACAACGCTAAAAAATGTTTGGAAACCGCTACTGGGCGATCGGATTCCACCTGACGCTACCCCCCGCAAAAGCTCTGATTTTTTGAACGACGATGAAAACTCGACAGTGACAAACTTCGTCAACGCTTCTGAGCCAAGTGAGGAAGAGCGCAACACTTACAGACAAGAAATTATGGACTGGTTGAATAAGAACGACGATGACGTTAAATGGCAGCCCTGGACAGATGATAGAATACTTGCTGCACTGACAGGAGGAAATTTCGAGACTTTTGACGAAAGTTCAGGAGAACGTGGTGAATCTGTAGAGTCCGTAGATGACGATAGAATAATCAGTGCTGAAGAAGCACTCTATCACTTGGAGGCGTTGGAAAAATATGTTAAAATTTGTGGAAAGGAAGAATTATTGAACACGCAGAAATTGCGAAATTTCCTTGAATGTCAAGACGTATCCACAAACGACGTAACAACGTATGTTAATTTGTAGACCTATCATTTGCTGTAGAATTTTGTAACATGATTTTGTAAAGTATGAAACGATCAATAATTGTAAAAAATAAACATCATAAAACAAATACATAC